>JAUBOC010000011.1:15740381-15761704 GCA_032275365.1 Anablepsoides cearensis | reverse complement strand
ACACACACACAATTTGGCACAATTTAAGTTTAGGCTAACTAAAAATATAGCTTCTCTAATGCTAAATATGTCAAAAAGAAATTAATGAAAGCAAAAGCTTATTACAAGTAAAGTAAAAAGTTAGCAGAAGATGACAATAAAAGCCAATCAAAACGTTTTTCAAAGTTAATAAAAGAAACCTAACTCACTAAATGAAAAGTTTGCGCCACAATATATATACACAGTTAGTTGATTGGCAGAACCATGCCTGCCACTGGTTTTTAATCATATTTTCTGAAAATAATTACTACCTTGAACCTTCATCTAAAACTGATTAAATGTTCAAATCAGTTGTAAAAATGGCCACCAGAGCTAATTAACATTAGCCAACAAGGGATGCACAATATGTAGGCATTAATATTGGTATCGATCAGATACGTAAAACTGGGCCAATATTAACATCCAATATTGATTTCCCACTTTTTAGCTTTGTGTTTGTGTTTGTGTTTTGGGATGGGAGATGATTGGTTGAGCGACATCTGTTTGATCATGATAGTGAAAGTGACGCAGGAATAACTGAAGTAGGGAGCCATGTCAGAGATCTGGTCGTTTATTAAGGTATCAAAAAAAGACCCAAGTGTGTTTGTGTGTATGTGTATAATATAATTTGTGTGTTTGTGTAATATCGGTAAATATCGGTTATCAGCCATAACAGCAATAATTTTACCGGATATCGATATCGGCTGAAATTTTCATATCTGTGCATCCCTATAGCAAACACTAAAAAGCCATAACTCAGTCAGTTTTTCAGAAAATGAGGTAAAATCTGATAGTAGCTGAGAATCATTCACAACAGTATGAGATTTTGCAATATTGCAAAATGCATAAACATATTTTCAATGTTTGACCAAAACAACTCCATCCATTCAAGATGATTTTAGTTTAAGACTCTGCTGTGAAAGGCAGCAGGTGATATGCATTCAATTCAGGTTAATTTAGACCTTTATTCACTCATGGTATTAGAACTCATTAAATAAATAAGATGATTGTAACATTTATTTCACTGGAGCTGCTTTCATCAGAAAGATGTTGTAAAGCTGTTGGTTCCAGCTTTATTGTGGTTTTAATTTACCGTCAACAATCAGTCTTAGCGGCACATTTAGCACAGATGCAGATTCCTCCTTTGACCTAACAGTCATGATTTATTACGCAGAGATGATCTCAGACCACATTATTACTTTTTAATTATTTATCTGAGGATCAGAAGAGTTTATTGTGTGGTTGACATACTTGAAATACTTTTATTAGTTTTTTTTTTGATTGAGTAATAAACACAAATACAGTTTTTCAACATCTTTGTCTCAGTTTAATTATTCCAATGTGTCTTATAAAGATAACCGATTAATCCGCTTGGATTAATTCATATTGCCTGGTTTGTACAATAAACAGAATAAATACATTAGTTATTGCGTGATCTTTATAATAAATCACGCAGAAAGTTGTTAAAAATGTCAAATCTCTTGCCTTTTGTTTGTACAGATGTTGGTATCTGTGTGTCAGGTCCGCTGGCTCTCTGGGACCCCTCGAGGTGCTGATTTGGAAGCCCAGCTACTGGCCCCCCTTTAGGATTCAGGTTGTTGTTGACATAAGCAGCCACCTGGTTGATTTTCACTCTCAGCTCTCGTGCGCTGGGAGTGGTCGGCTCGGCAGCCGAAGCTTCAGGACCAGAGGTGGTCCGGGTCATTGACCTGAAATCAGGGCTGGGTGTGGATGTAGTTTCCAAACTGGGGGAAAGGATGGAGTTTGCAGGTGCAGTTTCCTCTGTTGTGTAAAGGGTCTTATCCTGAGCGCTGAAGTCAGATGTTGGAACTGGACCCGGCTGTGTGGATCCTGGATTGGTGCTATAGATAACACTTTGGAGCATCCCACGGTGGGTTGTGTCTGACCTTGTTGTCATTGGGATGGATGGTGGCCGACTGGCTGTTTGTGGCCTCAAATCAAACGCGATCCGGCTGTTTGGACTCAACGTGAAGTCTTCGGTGTGTGTGTGAAGAGGAGGGGAGTGTCTACTTTCCAAGCTGTCAGAGGTCTTTGGACCCAGGGTGATGGTTTTCCTCGTGCTGAAGTCAGTCTCTCCTGGGGAATGAGTCACTTCAGAAATCTGTGTTGCAGACCCAAATGTAGATGGCATGTCCGTTTGAGAGTTTGGGATGTTTTCTGGAGGTGCCCAGCTGATTTTAGGTGGCTCTACACGGGTTTTGGTATATAGACTTGGCTTTGGTCGCATTGGGGGTTTTGGCCTTTGAATGGGTTTTGCTCCAGGCCTAATCCAAGGTCTGGTTAATGGCCTTTGTGGAAAAGGGGGCCTTGGTTTTAATGTTCCATTGGTTTTTGCCGTTGGGATGTTTTTAGGCTTGAAAAAGACTTTTAGTTTGGGGTTTTGATCAGGTCTTGGTGCTTTAAAGCTTGTATTAGTTTGGGGTGCCCGCTCAGTGTGAAGGGTTGTTTTGTTCTTTAAGCCTGTGACAGGCTTTGGATGTTTTTGGTTTTGATTGGGCTTTGGACCAGGTTTGGGTCTTTTGTTAATAATAGGGGTATTGTCATTGGGTTTAAACTTTTGAACAGGGACTTTTTTAGCTTTATCTGCTGCATGTGTCGGTCCAGATGTTGAATCTTTATTGGATTCAGGCTCCTGTAAAGTATTTTCCTCAGATTTGACTGCTGATTCCTTTAAAGACTTCCGATCAGGTCCTAGTGTAGCCGTTTCACTTTTCTTAGATTTAGGCTCTTTATTAATATTAGGTTTGTGTTTAAATTTTAAATCATCCTGGTTGGAATCAGTTATCGGATCAAGGGTTGCATCAACTTGATCATAGTTAGTTTCCTTTTCAGGTAATAAATCTTGCTTGGATTCAGGCTTCTGTAAAAGTGATTCATCAACCACAGACTCAGTTGAAGGGTTATAGTCAGGTTTTTGTGTCACTGTTTCAGTTTTAGGTTCTTGTTCCTGTTTTGGTTTCGTGCTGAGGATTTCATGGCTGGATTTAGGCTTCTGATCAGAGGTAGTTTTAACTCGATTGGATGTAATTGTCTGTTCATAGTTTAAGTCTTGGTCAGATTCAGGCTCATATAAAGGATTTTCATTGGCTTCAGACCCAATGTAGGGGTTTTGACCAGGTTTTGGTGTTGCTGCTTCAGTTTTAGGTTCAGGCTCTTTTTTAGACTTTGGTTTGTGTTTAATGCTGAATATTTCTTGGCTGGATTCAGGCGTCTGTTCAGAGATTATAGTAACTGGACTATATGTAACTGTCCATTCATTGTTTAAATCTTGGTTGGATTTAGTCTCCTGGAAAGGATTTTCATCAACCACAGACTCAGTTGAAGGGTTTTCATCAGGTTTGGATGTCGCTGTTTCAGTCTTAGGTTCAGGCTCTTGGCTAAGCTTTGGTTTGTGTTGAACAATGAGGATTTCTTTGCTGGATTCAGGCTTCTGATCAGAGGTAGTTTTAACTCGATTGGATGTAATCGCCTGTTCATTGTTTAAATCTTGGTTGGATTCAGGCTCCTCGACAGAATCTTCATCAACCACAGACTCAGTTGAAGGGTTTTCATCAGGTTTTGGTGTTGCTGTTTCAGTCTTAGGTTCAGGCTCTTGGTTAGACTTTGGTTTGTGTTTAACAATGACAATTTGGTGGCTGGATTTAGGCTCCTGTAAAGGATTTTCATCAACCTCAGACTCAGTTGAAGGGTTATAGTCAGGTTTTTGTGTCGCTGTTTCAGTCTTGGGTTTAAGCTCTTGGCTAGGCTTTGGTTTGGGTTTACCAATGAATAGCTCTTGGCTGGATTCAGGTGTCTGATCAGAGGTTGCAGTAACTAATCTTGATGTAATTGTTTGCTCATTGTTTAAATCTTGGCTGGATAAAGGATTTACAGTTGATTTGTCCTCAGGTGAAGGTTTTTGTTTGGGATTTAGTTTGCCAGATACACTTTTATTGGTTTTAGGCCACTGTTTAAATTTAGGTGGTTGTTTAATTTTAGGAATTTCCTGACTGGATGTATTCACCTGATCACTGGTTGCAATAAGTTGGCCAGACGTGGTTTTCTGTCCAGACGAGGGCTTTTGGTCAGCTTTTGGTACAGCTGTTTTAGTTTTAGACCCATCAATCAGTGTAGGTTTAGTTTTAGGTTTGGTTTTGTAGATTTGCTCTCTGGTTTTATTCATCTCAATAGATGTAGGATTGACTGGATTGGATGTTATTGGTTGTCCTTTGTTTAAATCTTGGTTGGACTCAGGTTCCTGTAAAAGATTTTCATCAACCACAGATGCAGATGAAAGTTTCTGGACAGGTTTTGGTCTTGCTGGTTCAGTTTTAGGTTTTTGGATTGGTTTGGGTTTGGGTTTAATTCTGGAGGTTTCGCGGTTGGGTCCAGTCTCAGGTTTTTCAGCAGATTTGTACTCTGTTGAAGTCTTTTGTTTGGGATTTATTGTGCTGGATTCACTTTTATGGGTTTTAGGCCACTGTTTAAATTCAGGTTGTTTTATTTTAGGAGTTCTTTGATTGGATGTATTTACCTGATCACTGGTTGCATTAACTTGGTCAGATGTAGATTTCTGTCCAGATAAATCTGGGTTAGATTCAGGCTCTTGGACAATATTTTTATTAGATTTGATCACAGACTCGGCTGAAGGATTTTGGTTATGTTTTGGTGCAGCTGTTTCAGTTTTAGATGTAGGTTCTTTAATTGGTTTAGGTTTAATTTGTGAGATTTCCTGGCTAGATTTATTCATCTGATCAGAAGTTCCATTAACTTGATTTAATATAATTTTTTGTCCAGATATTAAATCCAGGTTGGATTCGGGCTCCTCTAAAGGATTTTCATGAGATTTTTTTACATTCCCCCTTAATGGTTTTGCTGTAACTGTTTCACTTTTAATAATTTTAGGCTCTTGAACAGGTTTGCGTTTTCTTTCAGGAATTTCCTGACTGGATTTATTCATTCGATCAAAACTTACATTAACTGTATTTGATGTAATTTTTTGTCCAGGTTTTACGTTTGATCTGGACTCCGGTTCCTGTAACGGATTTTCATCAGATGTTTCCACCGACTCTGTGAGATGCTGTTGTTTAGGTTTTGTTGTGAAACTTTCTGTCTGTTTTGTTTTAGAGTCTGACTCCTTTTCATTGAGTTTAGTTTTTTCTTCATTTTCAGTCTCTTTTTTAGGTGCTTCTATTTGATCAGGCTTATTAGTTGTAAAATAATAAACCAGTCTTGTCTCAGATTTAGAGTTTTGATCGATAATGGGAGTTTCATCCAGAACTTGCTTTTTGTTATTGGAAGGATCTTTGTCTGAATGGGATGTTTTTACAGTTTGAGGCCTTTGAGGTGCAGGTTTATGGACAGAAGGTTTTGGTTTATGAAACGACAGCTTGTTCTGAGGTGAGGTGTGTGTTAAATTGTTTTTCTGATTTTTATCAGTAGCTAAAATAGGAGGTGTGGTTTTCTGATCAGGTTTTGAAATGTGTATATTTTCCGAGTCTTTGCCAGGTTTGGATTTTTCAGACGTAGATCTGGGAGGAGCAGGCTTCTGCTTCTGGATGTATTTAGTTTTTTTGTCAGGATTAGGAGCTTGGTTAGGTTTACGGTCATTCTTTGGATTTTTTAGCGTTTGCTCTGCTTCAGGCTTAATTCCAGGCTTATGCTTGTCACCGGGCCTCAGTACTCGCCCCGGTGGAAGTTTCAGGCCAGTCTTGATGTTTGAACTGATGTTCTTTTTAGGCGTCCAGCGGCGGTGATCTGTAATTCTTGGTGATGCGTTTGTGTTGAATCTCTGACGAGGAGCCGTCGTAGTTGACCTTTCGTGGTCTTGTAAACCTGCTCCAGGTTTCACTGTGAAGGCAGAGATAAACCCAGTTGTTTTGCTGGTTATCTCCTGTCTGTCGCCACCTGGAGCGGTGCTTCTCGCGGCTAAATCTGCATCACGGCTTTCAGCCTCAGAAATATCAGCTGCTCCGAGGCCTGAGCTTGGCGTTGGTCCATAAACATCTTTTGTGTCACGACTAACATCTGCGATTGAGCTTAAAGTGGAACTGGGCAAAGGAGGTGATGGAAGGGATGATGTAAAGATTGTAACTTTCTTTGGGTCCGTTTTTGAAGCTAATTTTGCCGTAGAAGTTGGAGTTGGGCTGATCCATAAAACGTCTGTCTCTTCTGTTGTTTTTCTCCAGGATAATGCTCCATCACTGTTTCTCTGCACGCTCTTTGTGTTTATCTCCGTCCCCATCTCCCTGCCCTTTTCATCCACCTCCCCCTCTTTTATAGCTTTTTCCTTTTCTGTCTGCCCGGTGCTCTCGGTCTGTTTTAGTTTCTCATTATTTTGGTCCACTTTTATTCCCTCTTCCTTCCTCGTCTCCTCCCTGTGCTGCTCTCGCTCCTTATTTATATTCTCCTCGCGGTTCTCATGGTTTTCAGACATCTTTATTCTATCACCGGCTTCTGTTTTGGTCTTTTTGTCTGCTCTGTTTATCTCATCTCGCCAAACATAAAGGTCACCATCTTTTGTCTTTTCCTTATTTTTCACACGAGCGGACATCTTTTTTTCCTCTTCATTCTCCAACATATCTTCTTGAAACCCTTTCAAGTTTCCTTTCAGTGCATCTAACAGGTCCGTTGTCTCCCCGTGAGTTGTCTCAAAAACCTCTTCACTTGTCACATCGAGCATTCTCGTGTTTCCACCAGCAGCTGGCACCTTTTCCTGCTCCAACCTATCCTCGCCTCCTGCAGACTCTTTTTTTGGTTTTCTGTCCCGTTCTCCCAGTTCTGTTGGATCTTCCTCTTCTCCCTCGTTCTCTTTTACAACGTCTTTGTTGCTCTTTCTGTCTGTTTCCCATTCCAGAGTCCAACTTTTTTCTGTGCTGTTATCTCCGTCAGTCTTTTCCCCCTCTTCTCCGTCGTTTCCACGCTCGTGTTTGAAATCTCTCTCTTCAAGGCTCACATTCATCCCGCTCCCCACATCCTCACTCTTACCTTCATGCTGCTTCTCGCGCTCTTTTTCTCTCTGCCCCCCACACCTTCTCTGAGTTCGACTCTCTGTGCAGTCGACGCACATCTTCCTCAGCTCATCCACGCTGTCCTTGAGCTTCTTCAGGTCCTGCATGATGTTCTCCAGCTCTCTGAGATGCCGCGGCAGGTGAACGGTCAGCGGGGGCAAACTGAACAGGTAAGGGCACGTGCTGCCATGTTGCCCCGGCCTGCACGCTCCCTCCGGCCTCAAGCTGGCGGCGCAAGGCCGGAATCCCCGATCCCCCTGGAGCGGTCCTTCCTCCGCCCTGATCCAGCTCGAGAAGGCCAGCAGGGTCCCACACACGCACAGCGTTGTTAACCTCATTGTGTCTCGAGGAGAAATAGTAAAACTTAGAGGAGGTGTGTGTAGAAACTGTTTGTGAAGCGCAGTGACAGTGAGGGGAGGTGGGAGGGAGAATCAGAGGGAGGAGAAACGATGGAGCTGAGCAGCAGAAGAGAATCTGTGAGGCGTCTCAAAGGAGAAACAGGTGGAGGGGAAAAAAGAGTGTTTTGATGTACCTGTCAGCAGATGTAGCCTGTGGGACAGTGATTAGCTTGAGAAAACTTCCAACTACTTCCACCTCACTGCAGAAGCAGGAATACAGTAACTGCAGCAATTAGAAATCAGTCATAACTTACATGTTTTAGAAAAGACACTTTTCACTGTAACCACATTGTTACAGTTTATCTTCTTTCTGTTCACATCATATAATGAGGACCATTTGTCATGCATTCTTGTTCCATGCTGTAATGATAAATGTGTCGCAGGCTTAAACATACATGTGTGTCACAGTTGTTTTGGCCCGATCGAGCTTCTCGAGCTTCCTGTTGGTGCATCCACAGACATGTGACTGACAGATGTCAAACGGGTCAAAATATGCATTTGAAGCACCAGGACCGGCTGCAGCTCGGAGCCAAGAGGTTGTTACCGCAGTGTGCAGGAGCATATTTCATTTTTACTGTAAGCTTTGTGTAGTTGAGCTTTTGAGTCATAAAAGTCAAGGATTGTCGAGAAAGACTGCTGGATTCAGATGCAGAGCCAAAGGGAGAAATATCTCCATGTACTATTGATTTTATTCAGACTGCGCTAATCCTCAACAAGAGCTGGAACTGCTGAGAGTTTTCTTTGTGGAGAGAAGCTAATCTCCCTGTGTACAGTTCTTTAACTGTAAAAAAAAGGTTAAAAAAACACCGTCACATGAGCTAAATGAGGCATCTGCTTGGCAGGGAGTGTAGATAATGAGGCTTTAGTTTTTTCAGAGCACAGGTTTGGATGTCAGTACCACCACGGGACGTAAGGTTTGAGTGGTAGCGCTCAAAGACATTTGATGTTTCATAAGTTTGTCCAATTTGTAAGGCTTGTTAAACCACTTAACTTTCCTATTTTTAGATGGAAACTTGATCTGTGCGCAGCTTTTGTTTAGTCTCGAGATTTCTCAGCTGCTCTTTAAACGACAGGAAATCATTTGTTTAGCAGCAGGTTAGAAGTGAAAACTGGTAAAAATGAATTTCATAGTTTCCTTTTTTTTTTTTTTTCCCAGCTCCTTTTTGTAAAGTTTAAACGCCACAGTTGAATGAAACGCCTTGATGAAGATGTTTGTGTTTCTAGGCATCAGCGTGATAAATCTTTGACTTCTTCACCATCATTGTTAGGAGGCCAAGGGAGGGAAATTTATCTGCGTGAAAAAAAGCCATGATGATGAATATCCACATTACTGGAGAAGCCTGTAAGCAGAGATAGCAACGGGTTTCGTGAAGCTGTGATCATGATTTCACATAAAAATATGAGTTTACATTTTATCATCTTATCGTATCGTTTTGATCTTTTCTTATCGTGTTTTGTCTTTATTAGATTAGAAATATAAATATATGTACTGTATATAAATACATATATTGGGACTTATAGGGCTTGAATAGGGGACATCTTACAGACAGAAAGAATAATAAACAACAGATTAATAAATGACCACAAGTTATGAAAGCAACCAGTGTTTGTAATGTAGGTTAATAAAAAAAAACTGAATAATGATCCTACACAGATCTCTAAATGTACCCAGGATTAAGGATCACTGCTGGCCGATGTTTTTCCATGGAAATCATTGAGTCATCTTACATGGGGCACATAAAAATATTACTTCATGCAAAATGGCCCAATGTTTTCTGTTAAAATGACCAAATGAAACTCACAGAAATAGAACTGAATTCTTTTCAACATTTATGCCTCCTCAAACCTCTTTTCCCACTGTTATATTAAAACTGTGAAGTTTTAAAAGTAATTTTGCATCAAATATAAACCAAGTTTTAATTTGTTACTGTATTTTTCAGATCTTTTGAAATGAACCGCAGGTTAAATCAGTGCCTGAACGTTTACAGTGTATCTCTGTGCTGCTGTGTCCTGCTTTAACTCTCAGATCGAACCAGCCCTCCTCCTCCTCCTTTTCTTCTTCCTCTTATGCTAATGCAGCGATGAGGTCATTTGACATTTGGCAACTGTTGGAAGGATAAAAGCCAGGAATAAGTGTCCTTTTCCCCTCAACGTTCAATGAACGAGTGTTAGAGAAATGTTTACATACTTGAGGGGTTTCAGTCTGAACGCAGACTGGTTGATTTATTATCATTGCGCCACTTTTTTTCCCCCCTAATATTTAAGCATAAATCTGCGTTGTTGCTTTGCCACAACAAACCAGCCTGATGCTCAGGCTGCATGAAAACTAATAATAATAAGTTGCTTTGTGATTAAAAAGGGCAGAGAAGTTTGATTTATTAGTTTTGCAAGGATTACATTTAGTTTTGGTTGCTACGATTTGATTGTTGATAATACCCTCGCTGCTGCCCTTTTAAGGGCTGCAGGGGCTTTTTTTTCGCCTCAGGTTGCCCTTTTAGGATGGAGTGTTTTGAATTCCCCACGATGAGCTGGCTCAGCCCGCTCTCTGTCCCTGATCGTGTAAACACTGAGGGGATTTTTTTTCCATATAGTCTAGAACAAACATTTGACCATCAGTCCGGCTTTAATGCCTGGGCTTCCTGGCAGAATTCTTCATCTCCATCCAGTTCCAGAGAAGCCAGTATTGAGGGTTGATCTGTGATCAGCATGATCAACATCCTATCGAACACAATCACTGTGTTAGATATGATGACAATATGCATCAATGTTTTAGTTTTACTTTCATGTAATTGAATCATTAATGAATTCATCAAAATATCTGAGCTGAACTGAACCGAACAGCTGTGACTTTCCTTTTATAACACCACACTCAGTCTGGATAGTTTTATACTCCAATTCTAAAGTAGTTGAATCAATATACAAGTTGTAAACAAAAACAGAAGATTATTTGCAAAATACATACATTGTATTCACAATGGAACATAGTAAACATATCAAACTATAAAATTGTTCAATCATTTTTAATTTTTGAATTTTATGGCAGCAACGCGTCTAAAAGAAAAGTTGCAGCAGGATCATGTTTATTACTTTAAAGCATCCCTTCTTCTTTTAACAATCTGTAAACACAGAGGAACAGAGGAGATTTTGGAGGCGAATGTTTTCCTGTTTTTCTCTGATTCTATCTATTCAGCATTACTGACCCATCTTAGCTGGATGGAAACATATGTTGTTCTAAAACCTGCATATAATTTTCTGCATTCATGGTGCCTTTCCAGATGTGTGAGTTGCCCATGCAAGAGGCATTAATGCACACCCATATCATCAGAGAGGCAGGCTTTGAACTGAGAGTGGATGAGTTTAGCAAATGATTGCATTCTGTTTTTATGTACATTTTCCAGAGCATCCCAACTTTTTCAGAACGGGAGTTGTAATGCAGACGGACAGTTTTCATGCTAAGAACAGATAATCGTTTAGCAGAACGTTGACGTGATACATCTGCGCTATTCACGTTGATCGGTATCAGTTCAGAATGAAATCGCTCCTGGTTTCTGTGTTGCTTCATCCTTATCTTTGCCATACAGACGTGCACACATTCATATTCACACACACTCTCGGCAGTTTAATTCTGCAGTTAATGAAACATTCCTTTACCATGTGTGAGTGTTTCCATCCATCAATTGACTGATAGTGAATCCTAAAAGTGAAACAATCAAATGTTCCTCCCATCTGGGCTGGATTTTTTCGCAGCCAGCAATACCAGATAACGTCTGGGTGATTAGTTTTTAATCCAAAAACCTGGGCTTCATTAAAATGTTGCTGAAAAATTACATTAAAGAATCGTTATGAAGGAAAGAAAGTGTAAAATGTAAAAGAAATCTATGCACAAAGATGCACTTTGTGTTTAGAGTGAACTTTTGTTGATCCAGTTCTGTTAATTTAACATTTCTCCACCGTAGGAAAAGATTAGTTTATATTTAAACTACATTTTATCATAAATATTCTACTGAAATCTAACTGTTCCTTGTTCATCAAATCATACCAAGATGTTCATGTTGAATGGATTTGTGCCTTTATTCTGCATAATCCCCAGCTGCAGTAAATCAAAAACATCCTAATGCGCTGACAGTTGGCCTTGAACGCACCACGAAAACTCATATCTGACGAGCTCTTCTCTTGTCTGTATCAGATTTGTACTAATCAACTATAAATAGTTTCTTAAATCCATGAAATATTAAAAATCCAGTAATAAGTGGTCGCAAATCAAAAACATTTATTGTTTTACAAGTTGAAACAATAAGTTCTGTAATAGAGAGGCTTTGGAACAGTTATTTCAGTTTAAAATAACTAGACCCTTTTATCCTGTCATGCAAATATGTTTTTTGTTTAAATTTGATGCAATCTTATATAAAGCAGCATCAAAAGAAAATACTTGAGCACAAGTACCTCAGATTTAAATAAAAGTACAGTGTTTTTGGTTAATATTTGAAGTACTGATAAGTTGCTATTAGTAATGATGGTCAACACTGCCTTGTGTTAGGAGACCCAGAAATGACCTTCACTGCTTTATGCTGTAAACTGTTTTCATCTCTATGGAAACTGTTTAAGTGCACACAGTCCAGCACTCACCATGTGAGCAATATGAGTCAACAGAAATGTACTAATTTCATTTTAGAGTAAGCCAGTGTCATGATGACTCTAAGCTGCTTTGTTAATCTCACTGCCAGGTTGAGATTTCTACATTTGTGAATTCAGCACAAACAGACAACACAAAAGTGGTTTTGGGAAGATTTTCCTTGATTTGTTTTTGTTTTGTGTCATAACAAAAAGACAACTTCTATTCAGTCTTAAATGTTACAAAGGTCAGCCTGTTTGTCACTGTATTAAAGTTATCATACATTTATGGCAACTTGAATGTGATGAAACTAGTGACTTTTGAACAGGTTGTTAAATAATTTCAACTAAGTGCAAACATAAACATGACATCAAACAAATTTATTAAAAAAACAATATATTTCAATTTATTTCTATGACCTCACTGCCACCTAGTGGTAAAATCAAGAATGTCTACAATATTAAGAGAAATTATTTTTTTTAAACATACATTTAAAAACATTGCAGAATTGCATAAAAATATATTTTACCAATCTTTAATGTTTATTTTTTGGTATTTTAAATTTTATATACTGTACAAAATGTAAAGCTTTACTAAGGCAAATATGCAGTTTGGGATATGGCACTGTTGAATAAACAGTATAGGAAAAAAATGTTAAAAAGTGAAAAGTAATATCTGAATGTTTCTTATCAATAATTGTTATGTTATGTTATGATTATGTTCTTATTTATTATCTTGGATTTTTTTATATAAGTCAATTTTCTTGTTGAAATTTTTACATTTAAATGTAATTTTACAATAAAATGTAAAGAATAGCAGATATAGGCACACAAAGGCCTCTCAGTGTGTCAACAAACTGGTGTTTTTGTTGTAATACTGCAGCACAGCTCCACAGTTCCTCCTCTTGTCCTGCAGGATGTAAACAATCTGTCAGGCTCCTCCTCCCTGCGTCTTACGTAACGTATTAAGCCCCGCCCTCAGCAGAGCTCTCACGCACTAGTTACGTCGGACCGTAAAAAATAGAAACTTCCAAGATGGCCGAGTCCGTTGACTCCATGCATTTCGCAGCGAACAGCAAAACAAATTCCCCCAAACCCCTGATAGCCAAACGACCGCCCGAGAGCCGTCCGCAGTCTTCCAGTGACATTTTCCCGCCTACCCCCAAGAAGGTCCGGGTGGAGGAGAAGGGCCTGAAGCACAGGAAGCTGAACGGAGAGGCGTGCGCAGGGGAAAAACACAACGGGAAGCAGAGTTGTGGAAGCCCAGCGAAATGGAGTTTCGGCCCGGCCAAGACGAGCCACCCCACCGCCTCCGTAATGCCCGCTACTCCGGTCCGAAAGATCTTCAAAATCAGCAACTTCCTCGCCTCGCCCCACAAAGCGAAAAAGGTGAACGAGAAACGACACAAGGAGAAGGAGAGAGGCGGCGAAGCCCCGCGGAGCTCCGCCGCCGCTATGGAGAAAGTCAGCCCCGCTAGCTGCCATACAAAGACGGAGAACGGCGACGTGAAAACGCTGCAGAGAGGTAGGACCGCGCAGCTAGGCTGCTCTCTACAACAACCTGCTTCAACACTTTATACTCATTATCAAATCAAACGCCAATTAATACTCAGGAAATAATTCATGAAGTTATTTAATAATTTCTTGTACACAAGGCCTCCGTATTGGGCCCATATGGTGGTAAATACACGTGGAAATGTTTGTTGGTTAATTCTGATGTTTGTTATGAATGATGCTGGATTACTGCTCACTGTTTTCTTTTTTCCTCTCTTTAGATCACATTGTGAAGGAGAAAGACAAGCAGAAGAAAAAAGAAAAGAATAAGGAGTGGAAAAATCACCAAATGCCTCCTGTTCATGACATTGTGAGAGAAAACGGAGATGTTGCTTCTCAGAAAGGTTAGAATTAAGTAGTTATAAAATTAAAAGTTACTTTTTTTCATCTAAATTAAATTAAACCATATTGATCAGAATTTGTTTAAATTCTGTTTGGTTTTCAAAACAGAAAACAAAACAGACTGGTTTATCATAACTTGATATTTTATGCTAACGTAAAAGTAAAAAATATGCTTTTATGTTAAATGGTAATAGATGATTAATAATATATTTGAAACACAGCTGGTTTTAAAAATGTCAACATTTTCACAGTGTTCTTTAATAGGTAAACAATCTGTGTTCTTGTCAACAGAGTCTAAGGAGAAGCTGAAGGCTGGGTCAGAGGAGGACCTGCTGCTGAAGAAACTCAAGAAGAAGAAGAAAAAGAAGCACAAAGATGGCGAGCGAGCGAAGGAGAGGCACAGCCGTCCCAAAATGTATCACCGCTCGTGCCAGACCACGTGCTCGGGGTTTTCTCTCGGTCTGCCCGAGCTCCTCGGCCAAATGAACGGAGACAACAGCAACGCTTACATCCACCTGACCCCACACCACCACCCGGACCCCGCTGTCACCGCCACTACCTCCAACAGCATCTCCTCCATGGTCAGGGACGGCTTCAGCTACAACTCCCCGCTCCACTGCACCCCGGCGCCCGTACTGCCGGGGCTGGAGTTCGGCCAGCTGATCCACGTCGAGCAGCAGGCCAACGGAGGGGCCTCGGTGGCACACGCCTACATCGAGCAGCTCTCCTGCCTGTCTCCGCCCGAGATGGAGCGCTTCGCGGAGGAGTTTGTGGCCCTGTCGTTCAGCGAGGACGAGGCCCACGCCGCGTGCTTCGTGATGGGAATCATCCACGGAGCGGCTTCCTACCTCCCCGACTTCCTGGACTACTTCTCGTGCAAGTTCCCCAACACGCCGGTGAAGATGGAGGTGCTGGGAAAGAAGGACATAGAGACGACAACCATGGCCAATTTTCACACTCAGGTGAGAAGATCTTTTTTTAATTTGCCGGACTCTGAATGTTTCCAGACTTTCATAGGATTCTAGACGTCTACAAATGTACAGGGCTCTATTTCTTGAGAGTTTAGAGAATTTGTACGACTGCTTTCCTTCACACAAAATTGCAGTAGGTGTCTCCAATCCGTGTGAAGTTTTCAACACTTCTCAAGCACTACAGCTTTATTTTGACACCTGGACATCTGTGCCAGATGTCTGATCTATAAACCACACAACGATTATTTAAAAAATAAAAACTAGACCAGATCTGCCCGTCTTCATTTCAAAAATGCTTTAGCAAATTAAATCATAAACGCTGGGGCAGCTGCAGAGGTAGAACAAAGCCAGCGAGCATGGGTGAAGGTTGATGACAAAGTAATGTGCGCACCCAGAAATGCAGTTTTTCAAACCGTGTATGCTGAAACAAACTGTGATTTAAAATCAAAAACCTGTCTGTTCCAAACACATCCACTAGGCTAAACGGTCACTCAGTTGCTCAGAGTTCAGGAAGACAGAAAATAAAAAATAAAAATTGTGTTTTCTTGCAATTTGAGGGGATTTTTTTCCTCATCTCAGCTCAGTGTGATTCTACCTTAAACTGTAAACATCTTTAATCAGTCTTCGTTCAGAGAGTTTCAGTGTTCAGATTTGTTTCAAACTCAGTGGCTTCAAAGTTGTTTCACTTTTATATTTCAGAGAATGAGCGGATTAAACATTAAACCAAAGGTTCTGTTTGACGGTGCTTTGTTATGTAAGTTTATAAAACATAGTCTGCTTATCTCAGTTTGAGCTATTTAAAATACAGATTATTCATATTTGTTTTCCTTGATTAGCTTCCACAAACATTTTGTTTAGATTTGAAATAGATTTTTAAAAAATGCAGCAGTGTTTTATAATATCCCAGGATTTAATTTGACAATTTAGACATGTTTATCGGTGAAACATTTTCTTGTTGTTTGTCAGAAACATTGTTTGACAGCTGATCCGTGTTTTAAGTGTTCAGATAGTTAGCTGCTGTGATTGGTTGTTTGGAGTCGGGATGTGTTATGATTGGTTGTTTGGGTCTGACAACAATTATCCAAGCTTGTGTTTGTCATCAAGCTTTTAGCCTCGTTTTAACACTCATGGAGGTTGAATAAATCAGCTCAGGACAGAAAATATATTATAATTTATGCCAGAGTTTCTTTACTTTCTAGGTCAGTCGTTTCAAGATGTACAGATGATTCTAACTTCAGCAGATTTCCTGATTTTTATCTTGTTTTGCTTATTGAAATCAACTGTAGATGTAATTTCCCATATTGGCAAACGAAGCAGCAGCAGCACCTAAAGCCCTCGAGTTAAGTGACTGAATTAATCCCTGACTGCTTTTGCTTTCAGGCCGGTACAACGTGTCGGTTTCTGCTGAGACTGAGCTTACATGTGGTAGTTATAGATTCAGGAATTCAGTGCTTGAAATAATGGTGAGGTATGTTTGTGTGTGTGTGTGTGTGTGTGTGTGTGTGTGTGTGTCTTTAGTTCTCACTACATTAGTTTCTTATTAGAGGTCAGGTTTTGGCTTCTTTGGTGTTCAAGCTGTTTTTATTGATATGTTTATATGGTAAATAAAGTCAAGAGCAGCTTGAAACAGAGAGTTCTTAAAGCCAAAACATGATTATAAGTTAAATGATTTCCTAACTGGTGCTGGATACGGGGTTGTTTTTGGTGTTTTATCTTTTTGGGTTATGTGAGTCTGTCTGCAGGTTTTATTGTCAGATTTATCACCACCTGCATGACAAATTAAGTAATAAAATCAGAAATGGAAACCTCGCTCTGTTAGGAAAAAGAGTTAAATAGCTTTAAACAAGCATTTTGAACATTTACCGTTTTAGACTTTAACATTGTGCTCTTGCTAATTATGAGTTAAATCATTTCTGCCCACATTTTTACAGTTGTTAATTTCTCCTTACAGAATGATGTTTTAATTAGGACAACTTATCACTTTAGTATTTTTTTTTGTAAGAAAATCATTTTGCTACATTTTTAAAAATGTTTTCTGGCAAAAATGATAATTTAGCTTTTCTCGGTGCATCATGATTAAGAGTCAAGAGTTTTCAAGAATTTTTTTCAAGACTTTTATTAACTACCTTTTATCATTTAACAATTTAAAAAAATGTATTTATTTTACTACAGTCCCTTAAATGAGTTACAGAAGAAACTAAAAGATAATCTGAATAAAATAAATTGACACTGTTGTGATTTCACATTTGACATTAGAGAGAAACGTCTTGTTTGAAGTTGTTCACTCTGATCACAGAAATAATTAATCAGCGCGTGTGAAGGACGACTCAGTCAGACTTGGTTTCATCTCACCTCCACGTTTGTATCGACTCCTTTTTTTTCCCCTCTCGACTAAAACGGATTACCCAGAGACTGGAACGTTATTTTCTCAGCTTTAAAAAAAATCACATCGTGAACTTGGCCGGAACAAGCGGCACGACAGAGTCTTTTATCTTTCAGCTCGTACCTGCGGAGGCTTCAGAGGGAAGCTGCTGTTGGTAACGTGTTGCTCGGCTCCTCGTGCTCGACACGTCTGAGCTGAAAAAAACACACAAACGATTTAAAGTGGATTTCACCCGAGGAGATGACAACTGCAGCTTGATAGAGATTTTTAATCTCCTGGTATTTATTGTCATTGCACTACTTTGTATCAGATTAGTTGCAACAACTGGTTTATAGGTTTAGGAGCTGGTTGCTGCTCAGCTGATTGACTGATGTGAGTTTGTTTCAGGACAGTTCAGACCTGTGGGGTTCCTCATGTGAGGGTTAAATTCCAGGTGATTAAACATAAAGCTGTACACACTTTAGATTGTACAGGCAGTCAGGTGGTAAAGGCAAGTCTGACTAAAAAGTTTCAAGTTGATCATGTTTTTAATTTTTATTCATCACCAAAATCAGAACGTCCTTTATTTACTGTCTTTTTGCCAGAAAGTGTTGATTAAATCTGAAGAAGAACCTGTTAGAAAATTTGAGTTTGAAGATTGATTAGGAAGAAAATGTGCAATTTTAGTTGATGTAACAGACCATGGTATACCCCCAGGACTAGGCTAAATTATATCCCAACCAGGTATACTAAGGCTACTATCCTGCATGTTTTAGTTGTTTCTTCAGCAGATCTTAAAGTTAGTCACTCATTTATTCAAATCAGGTGTTGAAGCAGAGAAATGTCTAAAACATGCAGGATACTGGCCCATGAGGACCACTGGCCTTGACCAGTTTATACTCTGGTTATAAATTGTCCTAGGATAATTTATAATAAAGTCAGATCATACCTCCATGATATTAGTAATGTTGAGTCATAAACACAAGAATTGCTTAGTTTTTAACGTTTTATTGTGGGGTTCAGCCTTGTCGGGTAAACTAAGTGAGAAGCTAACTGACTGGAATCATTAAACTCTTAATGGGTATATTCATACCTCCGGCCAGATTATGGGTACATGTGGGTATATATACAGGTGTATTCTGGCCTGGAGGCTAGGCTAATCCAGGTATATTCTGGTCTGGGCCAGGGGTTGATTTTATCTGCTACACCTGGATCACTAGATGGTGTTTTTATGGACTCATTTTCCTCACATCTCAATCATGCTGCTATACCTGGAACAAAATAAACATTTTCAAGTGTTTTGCTTTGCAGCCTGTACTCGTTCTGAAGCTTATCTTATATTCAACTTGTGCTGACATTTTCTTCTTTGTTTATATATAAATTTAGAGATTTTCTGAGTGCGTTATTAGAGGCAGGCTCACTGGAAAGGTCACGTAGTTGGTTTGAAGAACATGTACCATTATCAGCTTCTTTTCTTTAGGATTGAAAAAAAATGTCTTGTTATTCAGCTGGCTGTCAAATCCTATTAGAATCAGATGTAATACTTGCTGGTTCTGACCCGTGTTGCCTCCTGCAGGTGAAGCGGACGTACTCCAAGGGAACGTACCGAGCCGGAGCCATGCGGCAGGTCAGCCTGGTCGGAGCGGTGGACGAGGAGGTCGGAGACTACTTCCCTGAATTCATCAGCATGTTGGAGGAATCCCCCTTCCTGTCGGTGAGTTCACTCGTATCTGTGGGTCTTCACATCAATACAGATGTGTCGACATCTGTTGGGCCTCCCCTCATGTGTGTCCCTGAGTCACGTTGTGTAACCTGAAGTTTCTCCTCCTGCAGAGGACTCTGCCCTGGGGGACGTTCTCCAGTCTGCGGCTGCAGAGCCCCAGAGAGAGCGACGATGGCCCCATCATGTGGGTCAGACCAGGAGAGCAGATGATCCCACTGGCAGACATGCCCAAGTCACCATTTAAAAGGAAAAGGTGATTTCATCTGCCTTTGACAGGCACTCAAGACTAAAAACATCAATTGGTTTGAAAATGTCTGTTCTTTGACAATAAATCAGAATTATTTGCTTTTTTCTTTACTGTTTTTACTCAAATGTTAATATTGGTTCTGCTGTCCACCACTTACATCTAACTTTATTAGAAATATAATATTCTATCTAGCATGCACATTTTATTTTAGCTCACTATAATGTAGGGTTTTATGAAGTTACAGATGCAGCCTCTAAACTCATTGTCGTTTTAAAAATAACCTTCTGAATAAATAAGTGATGTATTTTATTTTTGTTCCTTCACACATGCCGTGTTGAGGAACTTTCACAGGCCTTGTGTAAATCCTGACTGCTGTGAACATTTCAGGTCCACTAATGAGATAAAGAACCTGCAGTATCTGCCCAGAACCAGCGAGCCCAGAGAGATGCTGTTCGAGGACCGAACGAGAGCTCACGCTGACCACATCGGTCAGGGCTTCGAGCGACAAACTACTGCTGCCGTCGGCGTGCTGAAGGCTGTGCGCTGCGGAGAGGAGTGAGTGCAAAGAGACTTTGATTGTAATTTTATAAACACAGTTTCTGTAAGATAACGAGAAACTGTTTAAATGTGTCTAATTATACATGTATTTAACGCTCTGTTTTTTGTTTTGATGGAAAAGCTCAGGTTGTCGTTTCTTTTTACTCGTGATGAAATTCAATATCAGATCTTTAAACAGGGTTTGGTGTGTTTTCTCACAGCAGAGACACTCCTGCTCGGATCACCAAAGACGTGGTGTGTTTTCACGCCGGAGATTTCCCAGATGTGGTCATGAGGCTGCAGCTGGACCTCCATGAACCCCCGCTGTCCCAGGTGAGTCTGATTATTCCTCTTCATGTTTGCATCATATAGAGTTTATGATTTTGATGATGATTTCTGCAGGTTTTCAGTCAGTTTTGTCTGTTTTAAACCAGACAAACTGAACAGCTTAACGGCTGGATAGAAGTCTAAGAGGCAAAGTGAGCAAATATTGTTCCAATGTTTACTTAATAAAACAATGTGCCAGTCAGTTCCTGTTCAGTCTGCTGGATGATTGGCAACATGTCTTGTATTAGATTTTACACGACATCGCATCTAGACCCACAAATATCTGATGGAAATTTCTCTCTGTGTGAAGAAGTTATCGCAGTTTGTTTAAACCTTTTTAGTAAATTTAAGAAACATTAGCTTGGTTTTGTTTCATTTGGATGTAGGACAGCAGTGGTGCAGTGGTAGGGCAGCTGACTTGGGACCAGGAAGTCACAGGTTTGATTCCCCGCCATGCCCCAGATGTCATTGTGTCCTTGAGCGAGACATCTAATCCCTAACTGCTCCCTGGGTGTTTACATAGCTGCTCCACTTGTGTGTCTCAAATGCAGCTAGGGATTGGGTTTCTTGCTCAAGGACACTGCAACATAGTGGGGAATTGAACCTGGGACTTTCTGGTCACAAAATTGCCATTGAGCCCCAAATTAAATGTTGCACATAGAAAAAATAAAATCCAGTCCACGGTTTAGGATTATAAGACCTTCAGAGGGACCGCTGTGCAGCTGTATGTTGTGTAAATAAGTTGGAATATTTGGAATAATCTGAACAAACAACCTCATTCTGCACCTGCTTCAACATCTTTAGATTTTTTATTCCCCAGAATTATAACTTAAAGGTGGTTAAAATGCAAACAGTGCTTTTTTTCCCTTCCCCAACCTTAGTAAGGCAGACAAAGCTGCAGCTCATATTTCATTAAAACAGGCCGTCCTGTGAGACACGTGTCCCGGATCACCTAAAAGAACAGCAGTGACAGGTGTCTGGTTGAAGATAGGCCTGTTGCATTATGTTTAACAGGGTTCCCACGGGTCCTTGAAATTCTTGAAAGTTTGTGAATTTGAAAAAATTATTTCAAGGCCCTGGAAAGTTTGTGAAAACAGCCAAAAATTACACTTGTTCTTGAAAGTCCTTGAATTTTGGGGGGAGATGCACTCTAAAAAACAGATGTTGGATTTACTTAACCGTGTTAT
Organism: Anablepsoides cearensis; assembly: GCA_032275365.1. Lineage (NCBI taxonomy): Eukaryota > Metazoa > Chordata > Actinopteri > Cyprinodontiformes > Rivulidae > Anablepsoides > Anablepsoides cearensis. Next base: position 15,740,417 of record JAUBOC010000011.1, on the reverse strand, counting down.
GTGACCTGGTTCCACTTAACTGAGTTGAGTAAATTC
>JAUBOC010000011.1:15729820-15740281 GCA_032275365.1 Anablepsoides cearensis | reverse complement strand
CGTGATATATATCGTTATCGTGATATAAAAAATTCCATATCGTGATATATGATTTTTCCTATATCGCCCAGCACTAACTGCAGTTCTCCTGTAACACAGAGGCGTCATGAGGAAATCGGTCTTTGTCATGTTTGGTTTCTGAATGTTCAGTTTACTTCTTCCTGTCTGCAGTGCGTTCAGTGGATCGACGACGCTAAACTGAACCAGCTGAGGAGAGAAGGGATCCGATACGCCCGAATCCAACTGTACCACGACGACATCTACTTCATCCCCAGAGGAGTCGTTCACCAGTTCAAGACCGTGTCTGCTGTCTGCAGTCTGGCCTGGCATATCCGACTCAAACTGTATCACCAGGAGGAGGAGGAGGTGCACGAAGAGAAGTGTTCACCAAGAGACACGGCGCTCAATATCAAAGAGGAGGAACACGAGGAGGAAGAGAGGAATAACTGTGACCTTGATCTACAGCAGGTGCTGAAGGTGGAGGAGGAGGAGGATGTGGAGAAACGGGAGGAGCCTCCCCTGCAAATACTGATACAGAATTTCAAGGAGGAGGAGGAAAACAACGACGGGGCGACGAAGTTGTCGGCGACACAGCCGCCGCCTTCTGCCGAGAGCGAAAGAGACGAGGTTTTGTTTAAACCTACCCCATCAGAGACTAAAACTGAGGAAGACGTAAAGGAGGACGGTAAAGGAGGTGCAGACGCTTGTCAAACACTGCAGAGGAGTCCAGGGGAAGGCAGAGCGGACGGCGCATCCTCCAAGACTTTACAGATCAGGAAAGAAAGCGACGCAGAGGAAGAGCGACAGCAGAAGACGGGTCAGGTTCCCAAAGAGAAGAGTAAAGACGGTACAGGAAGCACTTGCAACACTCCACTTATCAAAAAAGAAAAGGATAAAGGAAAGAGAGAGAGAGACGAAAAAGAGAGGACTAAAGAAAAGAAGGACAGGAGTAAAGAGAAGAAAGATCGGGGGAAAGACAGAGATCGAGACAAGGAGAGGGTCAAAGAGAGTGGCACTTTACTGCAGATAAAGAAAAGAGAGGATGACGATCGAATGAAGGAGGGCAGTAAAAACTCTCAAACCACAGTGTCCGACTCTAAAACACAACCCAGCATGAAAAGAGAGAAGGAGCACGACAAAGACAGGGGGAGCTCACAAGTGGAGCCTCCTTCGCGCCCTGACACAGAGGAGGCTCGGGATTCCTGGACTCATAAACACAAGTCTTCACACGGGAAGAAGGAGAAGAGCGGCCACAGGGAGGGAAAGGACAACAACACGTCGAGTTTGCAAGGAAAACTGGGGAGGGAGGAGGGTAAGTCTCACAAACACGCCACCCATCATGTTAAGAAAGACAGTAAAAAGGAGAAAGATGTCGGTGGCAAGGAGGAAAAGAAAAAAGCTGTCTGTGGTCCTCCTCAGACAGAACACAAACCAGCACGGACGCTCTTCACCTTTGACCTCTTTAAACCGATGGAGGCTCACCAAACGTTGGCCTTTTCCCTCTCCGACATCAGACCGAAACCTCAGCATCATCACAGTGACTCTCGAGGTTCTTCCTCCAAGTCTGGATCAGACTCGCGGACTATGGTGCCCTCTAAAGGACTGAAAGTAAAGGACTCGTTGCAGGGGAAACCTGGCACTGTGCTACAGGACTCTGGACCACAGCAGCACTCAATAAAACAGCCTCTAAAAACACACACACAACAAACGCAAAAAGACTTCTTACTATGAATGTCTGGATGTCACTTTTTTTATTTTCTGTACACTTTACAGCAAGGTTTGGTTAAAATATCTGAAAGCTCATCCTTCTTTCAGACATCAACATATTTTCTAACTTGTAATAAAGTTGAAGCGTTGGTTCTTTGACTCACCTGTGATGCTCTGAAACAAAGGTGCACTCTGCAGGTGTTTTTAACAGGCCTAAAACCGTAAGCTAAGTAGATCACTTCCTGTTTGTTAGCAAATGTACGTAGGCTTTATATCAAATGTTATGTGACCCATGTGTCAGTGCCTGTGCACTACTTAGCTTCACTCTGAAAGCTCCTATTTTAGGTACCTGTCTAGCCAATCTGAAAACCATCTTCCTTCCTGCTTCATGAATTAATCACTGTTTGGGATAAGTCGGTCACAGAGCTGAATTTTTTTTTTTCTGTTTCTAACACTCCGAAAGCAGAGCTAGTAGTTTTCAGACTCACACAGGGCTGTAAATGATACTGTATGTACCAAAACTGTACAGTATAGATGTTATTAGCACCAATGTGAGAAATGTATACAGAAATTGCATATATTTTTTGTAAGACGGGTTTTATTTTCCATAGAACTTATTTATATCATTTACTGTCTGTTTTTATTTGAAACAAACGTGCGTGGGGAAAAATTCTGTTGTAAATACATTTTATTTCCTAAGATAAGACTTGGTAGTGTGATTTATACTCTTGATTAGAACCTCTCAATAAATGGTTCAAAAATGATGACTAAGTCACTTTGTCTCTAGCTTTGCGTTACACAAAAATCTGATTTTTAAGGGGTCTTTAAAGGCACCATAGCTTGGCAGGTAACTCTAGGTAGCAATGACAAGTCTGTTTTAGGAACATTAAGGATTGACTCAATGACAAAAAACACCTCTAGATTTAAGTAGTAATGGTGAAAGAAAAGACAAATATTTTGCATTGACTGATCCAGTTGTTTCCAGCCTGATCGAACTCTTTCAGAAAATTTTTAAACAAAAAGCTGATAAACAGTTGAGAGAATAAAAGTTGGGTTTGTCAGGTTTTTAAATAATGAACTAAAGCATTCACTAATGCAGTGTTTTTCAACCCTGGTCCTCAAGGCACGCTGCCCTGCATGTTTTAGATTGCTTCTACACAGCTGATTTCAGTTGGTAACTAATTAGCAGGCTTTTAATGAACTGCAATCACCCGAATCAGGTGTGTCAAAGCAGGGAGACCTCTAAAACATGCAGGGCCGTTTGCCTTGAAAAACACTGCACTAATGGACCAGTTTGTGACGTACAAGCAAAGACTTTATCCTATAAAACAGTTGTTACCAAACTTTTCAGCTTTTGACACATAAAATGCCAGCAGCAGAGATCTGTGCCTCCAGATATTGTCTGATATAAATAGTTTTCATGTCAAACAAGCATATAGTAACGTTATAACACATTTTGTACGTTTTATGTACACTGTTATTCTTTTGTAACAACAAAGGCAAAAAAGTATTTTTTTTTTTGTCAAATTAGGAAAATATTCTCAGGACCCCACTGTTGGTCCCAACTTTGGGAACAACTACCCTAAAAGACTGAACCAACATGCTTTTTATAGTCATTTTATTTTATTATTTGACATCTGAACAATTAAAAAAAAGAGGCTCCACATATTAAAAGAGCTGAAATTTTAAATTCCTGTCCCGATGCAAAAACCCATAAAACTAAATGTTACAGGTCTAAACTTTGCATCATAACTAGATGCGACAGCAGCTAAAGCAAAACTGGAGTTAGTGTTTAAATATTTTGAGAATTAAGTGTGTGTAACTAAAACTCGAATGGTTCAGAATTTAAACAAACTTTACTTGAAAATAGTGTTTGCTTGTTTTATAAAGTGAAAGCGCAAATTTTCAGGCACACAGTGAATTTGCACATTACCTAGTGGGATCTCAACCTGACAGTTAAATGCTTCACTTATAACTGCAAATTAAGCCAAAACTCTCTTTTTTAAATAGATTTTTAAAAAAAAGAGTAAAAGGGCATAGATGTGTATCCATAAAAGTAAAAGCTGGATTTATTTTTAAAGACGCCCCCATGCATGCAGACTTGTGTGTTTAAGTCTACAATTTAAAGTGAAGTTGCTACCAAGTCGAACCCAATGAACTCTCAACTGGGTGGACGGTGGAGCAGCGGTTGGAGCTGTTGTCTCTCATGAAGGTCACAGGATCGCCTCCTGGCCAGGGGCCTTTTTTGAATGGAGTTTACCTGGTGCTCCCGTTTCCCATAGATCCAAAACCATGGATGTTGGGTTAATTGGTAACTCTAAATTGCCCCTAGTGTGAGTGAAACGTGAATAGTAGTGTCTTGTTTTTCTCTATTTGGTCTTGTGATGGACTTAAAACCAGTCCAGTGTGTACCCGGCCTCATGAACAACCCCATAACCCTGAAAGGAGAAGCTGGTAAAGGAGATGGATAGATAAACCTGCAACCCATTCATTTCATAGGCAGTAACTACCAGCTGATGTAACAGATTGAACTGGTCTTCAGTTGTGTAAGAGTAGGGACTCTTAAATATAAATATTGTTTGTCCTGTTCATCTTTCTGAGTTCAGTCCCTCCTGAAGTGAAAAACACTGAGTCCCAGTTCCACCAGCCCTCCACCCAGCAGCACCCACAGAGGGACACACACCACACTGACCAACACGTTGGTGAGCTTCTCCAGGCGGGAGCACAGCGTCAGGCAGAAGGCCAGCTTCAGCAGCAGGGCCGCCAGGTACCAGATCCTCCTCTTCAGGCTCTGCGTGCAGCGACCCGCCATCTTCACGATCAGCATCAGGATCAGGATGGTGTCAAAGGTCCACACGGGCAGGAAGATCAGGAACCAGTTCCAGTGGATTTTCGAGTCCAGCTTGAGGACAAGCATGATGAGGAAGATCAGGACGAAGATCCAGGAGAGGAGAACCCGTTGAGCCAGGGACATCTTCATCGAGGACGGAGTGGCAACAAGCCAGGGTCATCAGGCAGCGAACAGAGGCGGTAACACAGACCTGAAGAAGAAATATTTTATTATTTTCTACATGATTAACCACCTTACTGAGGATAACAAATAAACCCAGCACCATAGTTAAAACTGAAAAAAAAAAAATCAATAATTTCTAACTTAGCATATTAGCACTTGTATCAATCAATGTTTAGACATCTTACCGAGTTCACGCAGAAAGTCAGTTTGTCTCCTTAAAAGCACAGATTGAAACAAAAACTCTTCGGCGAAAATACAAAACAAACAAACGTCGATATTATTTGAAATTATGAGCTTTTAACAGCAAAACAACCACGTCGTAGATGCTAGCTCCGAGCTAACACCTGCTCAGACAAGACTTCCGGTTTGCGTTTTCAAAACTGAGGCATATTTCTTATTTCCGGCGCACTTTTCAAAATAAAAGCCTTGAACAACTGATCTATATTCAAGTCTATGTAACTAACAGGAAAAACAATGTATTATGTTCTCAACAATCCAGGTAGAAAAATCAAAATTAAAGAAGAACCCGTCCAGAGGACCTACTTATTTTTTTTCCTGAAAAATCTATTAATCTTCATCCAGTCCTAAAAGTAGATTAAGTAGCCATATTTAAAAGAAAAGTGTTTTTTATTGAGTGAAATGACCAAAAACATTTCAGTGAATGGGAAAGGCTTAAACTGCTTTTTTGAGCTTTTGAACACATTTATATGGAAATCAAACTTTTTGTTTATTTAAAGTAATTGATGCTCACTGCTTTTTTTTTTTTTTTAAAGAAATAAACCAAACACTTCAATTGAAAATAATAGGATAATCTCATGCATATTGGGAGAAATTTTGGGTGGTCAGCTTAAAAGTATTCCACACCAAATGTTAGCTTAGTACAATTAAAATGGACATTTTTGTGTTTGTTGATGCATATTTGCTGTGGCGGCCATCTTGAACTGAAGTTAAGAAGTTGTAGGCGTATATCTCTTAAACTAAGTATAACTAACTAAGTATAAAACCATAAATGCCTTTTGACAATAAAAGTGTACAGAATTTGTAGCTATAAATCCTTTTGTCATAACAGATCACTTTAAATATGAGATATTCCAAATCTTTTAAATATTACTCAAATGCATTTATTTTTTTAACTGGGCTAGTAACAAATTAATACAAAGTACAACTCCAAGAGACATCATAGATTGTCAAAAAAGTCGGTACAAAACGCTTTTGAGGTAAAACATCATTAAAAAAGATTCCTTAAAAAAGCCCTTATTAACATTTCATTCAACTGACAAAAAAATGTTCCCTTTACATTATCTAGCCATCCTAAAGAACAAAAAACAACAATACATTTTTATTTACATGGTAGTGGTGGTGCAAAATACAGTGTGAGAGACGACATTCATGTGAAAATTTTCCCGTTTCTGTCAAATGTAAACAAATCAAAACAATATTGTTCAGTAAACTCCTCGGAAAAATGAAAACGCTGTTCCGAGGAAGATCGGTTTGCATCGTTTCAGATGACATAAATAGAAAATAAATCAATAAATGTGTTCAAATACGTTTCAAGTTTGTAGCATTCTTCTGATCCTCTCATTACGAAAAAGAATAAACGAAGAATCTGTATTTTTCTTATATTTCAGTTTGTTGTTTCTGCTGGAGACAATTCTTTAGATGTAAATTTCTGATATGTTTTTTTCACTCATAAATAACATAAAAAAACTTGCTTTTCTTTTGCATACAATACTTTTTGATTGCAAACTCATGCACCAGTGCACATTATGAGCTGGGGACTAAGTTCAGCTGCGGATTATTACATATTTTATGCTCCACTCAGTCTTAACGGGGACGGAGTCCAAGAAGTAAGATTGATAGTGCAACTGAGGCCTTCTGACACGAAGCAGTAAATTTAATTTGGCTACAGAGGCGCTGCCTGTTAACAGGAGTTTGGTTTTTATCCATAATAAAACACATCCTTTAGGAGGGACTCATCTTCAGTCCTGCAACATCAGTACCACCAACTCAACATGCATGATTTTTTTTTAGATGCTTAAATGTTACATTAAGTGTTAAAAGGATTTCATCCACCAGTGAGAGCACTTGGAAGAATGTTGTCACAGAAAGTCATTGTACAAAAGTAAAAAGGAAGATGGTACCCATTGGTTGAAATGTAGTAAGAACCTGTTCTTTTTGTAATGATTTCGTACACGCTTCGTTGCGGGGGACCCCTAAAAATGGCGCCGCAGCTACACAATGCTCTGCCTGCCCTCGCAGCTCCGCCCCTCCGAGGAGTGACGCGGGAACTCGATGAAAATCCCGTCCGAGTCTGAGCCGGCAGACTCTAGGACTTGTCCTATTATGGTTTCGGGGCTGGAGGATTGGCTGGGCGGCGAGGACGACGCCCCCATGCTGAGGTCGGTCACCGTCGTGGTGGCCTCGGTGCCGTGCAGCGGTCCGGAGGAATGAAGGATGGAGGGAGACGACAGAGTCAAGTCCATTGCGCCGGCTCCGGCTCCTATGAAGGGAAAATAACTCGGGGTTATTCAGCACCGTTAACCGGGGCGGACGTCCTAACATCTGTCATACCGTTGAACTGAGAGCCCACACACAGTCTGTTAGAGGAGGGGCCCGACAGCTCCGATCCTGGGGCCAGTCCTTGTTCCTCCAGGCACGATATCATCTCACAAGCCGAGTGGCGCCGGATCCCTCCGCTGCCCACCGAGCTGGCGTCTGGGTCGTACTCGGCCACGGGGGTCAGCAGCAGAGGAATATTGTAGCTTTTCGATCGTACCACAGGGTTTTTAGACAGCTGCTCTGCTGACTTGGGCCAGCCCCACGGCAAACGCTTGTCTAAAGAACGAGAAGGTTTTATAAACTACAGGATCGCCACAGATACAAACGCTCTTTGTGATTATCAACCCACCAAAAACACAGCAATGATCTTCAGCCTCGTCTCCAGAATAAAGCCCGTGGGTGCCCAGGTAGGGCGAGACCACCTTCTGAATCAGAGACTCCAACCGTAAGTAGTCCTCATTCACACCGCGAGACTCATGGACCCCCTGAAAAACACAGAATGTATGTTATAGTCACACCGACGGGTTAAACCTCTAATTTAGGACCCTAAAATTACATCACTTTTAAGATTCCATTAAGAAAATACTTCAGTTGTTACTTTGCTCAGTGTCTAAAATAACCAGGGTTTAGACAAGTCCTAACATCCTGGTGTTGGTTTAAACTGGACTTGGATCTTTGCTTTCTTGGATTATTTTCTTGTTTTTGGGGGTTAATCTGGATTTTCTGGGTAAACTCCTCTTTGTTAGCTCAGCTCTGCAGCATCGTAAATCCATGTGTGCTGCTTTCTCCCTCCCTGTTTCACCTGAGCCCCGTTTCAGAGAGCAGGGTAAGTGGAAATCCTGAGTAAGTTCTGAGAGCTGCACGAGCACAGAGTCAGACAGGAAGTGTCCTATTCTGAACAAGCCTGTAAATGTTGGAGCATTAATTAGCACATTTTTACATGTTTTTAATTGCTCAGGTTTCAATCTTTTCTTCAAGTCCAGCTTGTAGCTGTTTCACAGGAAGCTCAACATGCTGCCATGTCTGTTAAGTACTGGCTGGGTTCAGTTACACACACACATAAAGCACACACACACTCACATTTATCCACTTGAATAAAGAATAAAAGTAAAAAATAAAAATAAAGAATAAAAGTTTAGATTCATGTAAAATCATAATCACGCATTGATTTTATCAACAATTATCTGCAACATTAACCCTCTTTCTCTCGTAGCAGCAACAGTGTTGATTTTTTTATTTAAATTTTTTTAAATATATGTTGATATTCTCCATATGCTGTCATTAATATTTTAGTTTCAGGGCTGAGAAATGGACTTACAGTCTTTATTTTCTCTGATTGCCATGGTGAATCATCTTAACTTAACTCAGGGGTAACTTGACTCAGAATCAAGTTACACAGTTGATTTCAGCTGTTCTGAAACAGAAAATCCTGAGTATCACAGAGCGGGGTAAGTTGATTCAGAGTATCTGCGTTAACCCAGGGTTTGTTAAGCCTGCTTTCTGAAATGGGGACCTGGTCGCTGTTAGTAAATCAGCACACCTGCTCTTCGTTTAGTAAATACCTTAGTTTTTACGTTGTTTGGGTTGGATCCTTGAGTTTTATGTGGCAGCTGTACCTTTTGTTTTGTTGGGTGCAGTAAATCACTTCTGCACTCAGGCCCTTTTTCACTGCAACTATTTCCCATGATAAGTGCTGGAATAATCAGTGAAGTTTGGCTCGTTGTCTGAAGTCTCACCTGCAGAATAAGTAACATCTGCGTGACAGAGGGGGGCACGCGAGCGCGCGGCCGGGACAAGGCGTCCTCCAGCTTCACGCTCAGGACTATGGTGTTCCTGAAGTGAAGCAGAGCCAGCTGCCTGACCGACGGCTCCTTACCCTGCGGCACAACAGCAACATTAAGCACGAGTCCGAGAATAAAATAAAATGTTCAGACGGGACTCTTCAGGTGGTCGTGCACCTGAACTGGGTGAAAAATGGCCTGCAGCATGGAGAGGACGTCGCAGAAGAAAAAGTCCCAAGTCTCAGCCAGAGAGTCGAGTAACTTCTGACCTGCGTGAGTCACGAAGGGACAGAGAGATGAACCAATTCTGCAGGTAAACTAACAAAAAAAAATAATCCTCTCTGGCTGCGTTAAGTTCACTCATACCTTCATAGAACCTTATCTTGTCCCGGAGGATGACCATCCCTTTTGTCAGCAGCTGGTTCTGTGAAGAATAAACAATAATCAGGGGCTTTTCAGTGTCCAACAACAGCCTGTGCTGACCACAGAGGGCTTCAGGTAAATAAAAAAGAGATGTTTTACCTGAAGATATTCTGAGAAGAAGGAGCCCAGCTCAGTTTTTAACAGATGTCTGAGAAAACAAACAAACAAAACTTGTCAGAATGAGCTTCAGCTAGCTGCTGCTGCCACTATTTGTACTAGAAAATAAGAAAAATTCAAGAATTTGGTGATATGATACGTATCACGAGACAAGGGTCATGATATGATATATCGCGATATATTGATATTTTTTTCTTCAAGAGTGTCTAATTTTAAAAATCTCAGTATAAAAAGCACACCATGCATAAAATCTGATTAAATTCAGTTTGTTTTTATGAAGAACACTTAACTACATTTATTTTTCACATTTCTTCTTACAACATCCATCCATTAAGCCTTAATTAAAAATAAATACAGAATCAAGGAATGAAATATCGCGATATTTCAGTGTATAAATTTTTTCCGTCACCCCCAATTAATAACCATGTCATGTAAAACTGAGAGTGATATAATCCAATAGAACCCATTTGATCTTATCTCTCAATGTGGATATGATCTGACCAGAACTGAAGCCAATAATTTAAGAGTTTAAAAAGTTTATAAAATTGATGTAATCACTGTTAATTATTGAACTGGTAGCAGATATTAGCTTCTGTAGCATATATTGCTATACACTGTACTCAATGCTACATCTTAGCACAAATGATTAAATATTACAAGCAACTTTTGCCTCAGATTTATGTAATATTTACACAGCGTAAAATAATATTAGATATTTAACTGTTTTTAGTTTTCTATTTAACAAACCTGACCTGTTAAGAAGATGGTTATCCAATATCAGCAGAAAGAAAGCATTTGACACCATTGACCACACTATTCTCCTCAAAAAGTTGAATAAATATGGGATTCGAGGACCAGCAC
>JAUBOC010000011.1:15689854-15712750 GCA_032275365.1 Anablepsoides cearensis | reverse complement strand
ACACACACACACACACACACACACACACACACACACACACACACACACACACACACACACACACACACACCTAATAATCATTACAAATCAAAACAAAAATAACTGAAAACATCAATAAATTAAGATAATTTTGCTTTAAGACCTACTAAAATTAAAAAGGATGGATTTGAAGTGTTTTATTTATCTTCTGAATTCATATAGTTTTGGGTAAAAACAAATTTTAGGCAAAAAAGTATAAATAAATCAGAATGCTGAAAAATCTTTGTATAAAATATTTAGTAGTCAGATTTCCATTCACTAGCTGAACAATATATTAAAAGAATGTTTATGAAACCACAGAATATGTGTATTCCTGACTAAAAACAAAGGACCACAGCTGACAACTACAAGAACAAGAGTTCTTCAAGAATTACTTTTACTTCTGGGGTTATCAGATATTTTACATCATTTCTTGGATAATGACCATCAGCCAGATTAGTGGTTTGAATCAAAAACTTGTGGCGAGTCACTTCCTGGCAGTAACCACAACAAAAATGTTTTAATCTGTGAAAAAACAAAAATAACATTTGAATGATTGACACTCCATTTAGAAAACCCACACCAATATTTTTTACAATTATAGAAACATTTTTGCTGGCAGAATTAAAATGGAATGTTTTGATTAATTATTTTTAGATAAATGTTGGTTGGTTGTTCAGATTATTTTAACTTTTTAACCTTAATCCACATATTCTGGCAAGATAATAATTAGAACATTTTCTCCTCACGTGCTCTTATTCTGGAAAAGGTGGAACTGTGAGGATGATGGGGATCTCACCTGATGTGGTCCAGGAAATGGAGGTGTAGCTTCAGAGGACGGTGTAGCAGCGTGATCAAAATCAGTTGGTAAAGTCTGAAAATAATAAAATAATAAATTATTCATCACAAAAACATGCTGGCTTTATTTATGGGCGCCTCGCTGTTCACATACCTGTGAGCGGTTCTTTGAGGGAGGAGTCTGGGCATGTGCTGAAGGTGTGGTGGTGGAGCCCAGAACACCTTGTACTCCAGAACTGAGAGGAAGATTAGATGGGGGCACCACAGTGGTACCAGGAGGAGGGGAGCTGGTTCCTGGAGGGGGGGAGGATGTGCCTGTGTTCTGACTGGGTTCCATCGACACTGAAGAGGTGCTCTGGTCTTTAAAGAGTGACCGTAGCTTCATATCTAAGACCTGGATGTCATCTCCAACAGACTTAGATTGGACCTCAGCCCCCTCAGACTCCACAGGCTGCGGCTGGATCTGGGCCTGGCTGGGTAATGAAGCAGGAGGCGGGGCTTGAGAACTGATGGATGAATTAACAGGCTGAGATGATGTAACAGCACCATTAAAGGGCTGTTGCTCTGAAGTAGAAGCTGTTCCAACACTGCTGGGTGTACCAGAGGATACAGTGGTGCTGTTTAACTGAGGTCCAGGTACTGAAGGAATAGAGGTCTGAGTCGATGGAGGGGAAACCGTGGAGGATGAAGGAGGGATGCTAGTAGATGGTGGAATCTGTGAGTGAGCCGTTTCATGTGAAGTCTGAGCTGGTGGACTAGAATCACTGACTCCAGTGTGGGACTGAACTGAAGGTGGTGAAGGTGAAACCCTTCCAGCTGAAAGAGGCGGTGACGATGTTGCAGTAGATGTGACAGAAACAGGTTGAAATGTGGTGCTAGTGGTGGAAACCACAGCTTCTGGAGGGGAAGGGATACTGGTAGAACTTGGACAAGCGTCTGTGGACGTGACGGTCGACGGCTCTGGCTCAGTAGCAGCAGGCTCGAGGGTGTTGCTTCTGTCCACACGAGCCTGTCGGACTTTACTGAAAGCTTGCTGGAGACTTCCAGATGGAGCAGAGAGAGAAAGACCCAAAGGAGCTGAAGAAAAAGTTGACAAATTTAGTGATTTTACAAAACAAATGAACATCAAAACAACTTTAACATCCAACTCCTCTCTTACCAGACACAGGTTCATCACCAATGGACGTGTTAGCAGAAGAGGCACCAAAGAACTGTTCTCGAAGACGAGACTCTGGAACTGGGCTGACTATAAACTTCCGTCCTGCTGAATGAACCACCTGAGTGGTCGTACTGGGGAATATACCTGAAGAAATAAACAAACAAGGTGTCAATAAATTAAATGAAAAAAAACAAAAAAAAAAAAAAACACGGTGTAAAGCTTTAGTTTGTTCACCTGGCACCATGGGAACAGTCAGCTCAGGCTGCTTTTTATCATGAATCTGCAAATGTAGACAGGAACATCTTGAGTGTCAGTAGGTGAGAATGAAACCTTTTAATTTCAGCAATAAGGAGATGAGTTGTAAAGAAATACCTGAGGGAATCCTTCCTTAATCCCATCTCCTTTCTCATCAGCCATTTCTATGACCTCCCTGACCTGATCAATGAAAGACTCACGCTCACTCTCCAAGATGAACTCACTTTCAACCTAAACAAAAAGAAAAAACAAGTTTAAAAACTCTATTATTAGTTGAGGTGTTGCCATTTCAGAATGATTATGTCAAATGTAGCTTGAATATTTGCTACACATGAATACAGGCAATGTGTTAAATGTTTAAAAGGACATTCAGTAAAAACAAAAGTAAACATCACTACCATAATCTGTGCAATCTCCTCTGGGTTATCGCCATCAAGATCAAATTTGAAGGTCACCATCTTCCTGTTGTGCGTTTCCAGCTGGCACTCTGCTACTCTGTCTCCCACATTAGAAATCTGCAAAATATTTAGGTTATAACTGTTAAGACCATCCAGGGCAGATTTAATAGAAAATGTAAGGATGAGTGCTTACACTGAGAACATTTAGCTTGGCCCTGCTAGTCTTGTCATGGCGAGAGCGGCTGCGGACGGATCTTCTCTGGTGGCGCTTCATTGAGCGTCCCTCGTGGCGACCCCCAGACGTCGAACTCCCTTCATTGCCGTCGCTAAGACCTGAAGCTGTGTCTGATAGGCAGCTGGAACAAACAGATTGTGTGATTTAATGCAGCTCAAATTCTATGTTTAAATAACAATAATAAGAACCATCATACCTTTCTGCAGACGGTGGTGCCAACACAGAGGACCCTGCTGGCTGCTCCACTGGTGTTGACAGAGGAACCGTCACAGAACCCTGAAACACAAACACAAAAACCTTTAAATAAGAATTACATCTTAAAGGAGACTTAACCATCATATATTTGCACCAATACATAATGTGGAAAGCTGCAATGGCTTCCATTCTGTTAGTTTTGTTCTACTCATTCATAATAATGATTTATAGTAAATCAACATATTTTGTTCATATCAACCACCAGGTGGAGCTGAGTAACAGGGAGGACCCGCCATTATTCAGCTGTAAGGTGGAGCTTTAATACTGCTGGACAATGGATTTTCATTTCTTTTAGATTTCAGGTTATAGTTATTGCTGTGCTCATATGGTAATCAGCTAACTATATTTTCTATTGTTATTCTAAAAAAAATTGTATGTAGTTGTAAGCAAAATGATACATCTACAATCAAATGTCTTTCAAAACTGCATGCAAAGACGCTTTGATCCTCTAACCTAAATTTTAGTCCAAATCTACAAAGTCTTGCAAATTTGAAAATAGCTAAAAGCTAAAATTATTTTCTTCAAGCACAACCACACACAAACTTCTAGGAACAGGAACTGTGTAAGACGGAGGAAAACAACCCGAGATGCTACCACCCACATGACTTGTCTTGTGCTCTGCAGAATACCTGCACAACAGAGAGGCATGAGGCCTGATAGAGGAAGTAAAGATGCTCTGCGTTGATTGGTGGAGACATGATGGGAGGACTTGGATCATTGGCCCAAGACTAAGAGTCACACAAGGACAAGCAGTATGGAGGAAAAAAAAGGTGAAAGAAAAAATAAAGAAGACAAAGAAAAGTGTTGTATGTTCAGAAAAAAACGAGAAAAGAAATTTCAAAATAAACATGAACAGAATGTGAATTGATTTTGTTAAGCCAAGCAGAAAGATAAGATAAAAGGCACATACAATGATTAGAAAAAAAAAACTACAACAAGCCAATAAATATTATACAAGTCCCAGCTTAGGGCACAAACACCAAAACTTTGTTCTGAAGTACTAAATGCTAAAACACAGGACAAATAATCACAGATCTTTTAGTTCTTGTAGATAATAAGGAGGGGTCTTGGTGAGTTGATCTGAATGTCTAGGTGTATTTTTCCCCCCCAGCAGAAAAAAACCTCTCTAACAATGAGCTGTTATTCAGTTTTCTTCATTCAGACATTGGTCTAATGTTATGGCAGATGTATGTAGAAATTACAGAATTTGGCGTCAAAGTAAAATTAAAACCATTTGTATGTAGATTAAAAGGAAGTCTGTATACCTGCAGCTGCTGAGCTCCGGGCTGAGACTGTGGCTGTGAACTGCTGCTCTCCGGCTGCTGCTGTGGGACAGACGGCGGAGAGGTTTGAGCCATCACAACTTGCTGAGAGGGAATCTAAGAATAAAATTAAATAAACATCAAAATCAGGCAAGTGTTAAAACTCAAACTGAAGAATGCAACAATACTGGTATGTAGGTCACTTTGTGAGAGGCTGGATTCTTTCTAATCTGCAGTACATCTGCTCCTTAAGTGCTCTTCTTGAGTCAACATGCACTTACCTGCTGGACAACACTGCATCAAGAAGTTCATCTATCTGAAACTGTACCTGCAATCCAATCCTCACCAACCACTGTATGTGTAAATTATAGATTCCATAGACCCTATTGTTCAGTAATGGGTAAGTTAAAAGTTACTATTATAAAAATCAGTGCAGTTAATTTGCCCATTTAGTTTGCAAGAATATACTACTCTACACTGATCCTGTGTTAAAAGACTAAGCAGAATAATGGGACATCTACCTGAGGGGGAGGTGATGGTTGGTAGTAAAGTCCGTACTATAAGAAACAAAACAGCACAGGATAAGAGTAGTAAACTAGACAAGCACAGCTAAGTGACCAGGATGGGAGGACAAGACTAGAAAACTAGAAACCTAATGTGAAACACAATTTCCTAAAGCAGAGAATCTGGACTTCATGAAATAAAAACTATTTGAGGGGAAAAAAGGGATTTATGCTGAAGGATAACAGTACATATTTGCAGCAGTGATACTCAAGTATTTTTGTGTTCATTACATTATTAAAAGTCAAGATTTTTTTGTGCCATATATTTGACTTCAGTGGAAGACAATAAAATAATTATTTTCATATGTAGGATTAATAAACATCAGAACATGCAACATAAATACCTGTGAAGGTGCTCCTGCAGCAGACTGACCAGTGGAGACAACCTCAGGCTGAACACCTTGCATCTGTGAAGAGGAAACAAAAAAACAAATTAAACAAATATGAAAACAAAAGAAGCACAGATGCTTTTATTGCCAACATGAACTGGTATGTCAAGTTGGATGATTTCATAAATAGTATTTGAAGTTTTCATCAGGTTGAACTAATGTCTGCAAAGGGAGAGTTGTTTTCAGCTATCATTTGAGTGATTTTTCTTATAAGCATTTTACAACATTTACAAATATTTTTGTAATGGCAGCTGTGGGACTGATCTTGTGTGTTTACCAGTAGTTGTGTTCTTTAGAAAAAGAGCCTAGTTTAAACCAGAAGCTACAAACAGTCTTCTAACAGTGGTTCTATGAACTACAACTATATGGATTTCCTTTAAATGCAAAAGAACAAACTCCAATGATTTTGAAAACTCAAAAACATTTTAGAAATCCAAAAACACTCATTAAAGTACAATAAATTTTCTCACCACTAGTTGCGTCGGCTCATTTGGCATCTGTGAACATGGCACCTGCGGCTGAAGATGCTGACTGGTTGAATTGTAAGATACTCCTGGCTGAGGAGGCAGGACCTCGGGAACGACAGAAGAACCAGGTAATCTGTCTCCAATGTCCCAAGCTGTAACAGGAGACGAAAAGATGAACAGATTTGTAACCTCAAGCTTACACAAACCAAAACAATGTACAGTAAGTCGGGGTGCACCAGTTCCAGTTTTCAGGCTGATCTCTGATCTTTAAAAAGTCTGACCTGCGGATTCTGATTTTGGCCGATAATAGCTGACACTGTTAGGTGTTATAAGGTCGCAATACAACTTCAATGTTCAAATGTTATTTTATTGAAATATATTGAACAATACAAACTTGTATTAATTGGACATTAATTACTGCTCACAGCAGAGCAAACGAGGACAGCGGCTGATTTTCAGACCTTTGAGGAGATGGAGAAGCTAATCTTTTTGTCCGATCCGTTCCACAGATTTTATCTAAGGATCAGCTGATCTCTGATCTCCCAAAATTAAGGAAATTGGCACCAATAAATTGGAAAAAACACTGTTCGGTTTATGGGTGCACCCCTGACAGTAAGACTCTTAAATATTTACCTCCTCCTGTGTGCAGCTGTTGGTCAACCTCAGGTTCCTCAGACTCTGGCTGGACACCACTCACACTCAGACCCTGAACTGGGATTTGGATTTGCCCTGCTGACTGGGGTACGTAAGACACCCCCTGCGACACGCCAGTCATTTGGGTGGATTGAGCAGCGCTGTAACTAGAGTTCTGAAGGCTCTGCTGAGATGCTGGTTGGGCACTCATCTGTGAGCTGTGCTGGTTCTGTTGTGGGGAAACATACGAAGTCGACGGTGGCACTGGCTGTGTCTGAGGCATCTCCACACAGGACTGCTGGCCTGGTTGCTGTGTTGACGACTGATTCTGAAGCTCCTCTTCAAGTTTTCTCTTTTCCTGATCTTCTCTGACCTTTAACAAAAATCAGTGAAAAAAACATAAAAATCCACCAACAAAGAACATAAACACTGAATAAAACAAACTTCAAGAACACACAGAACCTAAAACCACTGTGGTAAACATGAACCTACCTGCTGTCGCTGGGCCCTCTTGCGCCTGATTAGAGACACTCTATCCTTAATGGCTTTCGCAATGGTCTTGAGGTCACCTTCACAAACATAACCAGACTCAACCTGTAGAGGAAAGACAAACACAAAGTCATCAGTGATTAAATAAAGAGGGTAATAAACTCATGTTCAACCAGTAGGCTTTTTAACACAATGGTTCTAATGTATCAGTGCAAAAAGAACAAAAACATTCTTAAGTCAGAGCTATTTTTGTTTGTTTCTTTTACACAAAGAATGTTTCAGCCCTGTGATTGCCTCCATTGCCAGCTCAGCAGTGAATCAACTGTCACATTGACTTCAACCCTGTCATTCTGCCTTGGTACTTATTTACAAGAAACCAATGTGCAAGAAAAGCACATCAGTCCTGCCTTGAAAGGAGCTATTCACAGTAATAAGTCAGTTCAATTCACCATTTCCTGAGCCACATCCTCTGGGACATCTTTGTTGAGGTCAAAAGAAAACTCAATGGCTTCGTTGTCTTTGTACTTCCCCTTAAGTTTCTTTATATCCTCAATTCTCAGCCATAACTTTATTGTCTCCATCTCTCCATCATCCTCTTCTGCCAGCTCCACTCGCACACCTGTATCTTCCTGGAAGAATGCATGATTCAGAAGGTCTTTGATGGAGTATCTAAAAGAATGAAAAAAAGGTTGTATTGAACAAAGGACTTTCTTGAAGAAACTAAAACTTTGAACTTCTAAACGTGATGTTTTAAAGTTTGAGACCTCTCATTCTTGTTCTGTCGTATACATCCCTCGATGATCTCCTTCACTTCAGGAATGGCCACCTTGTCAAAGCTGCCTGGCTTCACCCCCTAAAGAAAACACAGAACCCTAAATGATAACTACCTTCCAAAACTGATCTTTTCCTTGTCTGGAGAATGCCTCAAACTTTTGTTTTTTTAAAATAAACTCAACTGTCAACAGAGCAACTTAAACTAACAACCATTTTCATTTTATTTCCTTTTGGTCTGTGACAAAAAGGGGATGAATCTTGTTTACCTGGTGTTAATTACAGATTCCATCCAAGTAAATATTGTCTAAAATAAATAATTGTTACCAAAGACTTATTTTTCTACAAGTCAAATGATTTAAACAAGATATTTCTTTCTATCTGCATACGCTCAGATTTCTAAAGATAAGACCTCCTAATGACTCAGCACTGCTCAAAACACAAATAAGAAAAGAATATTTGAAATTACCGAATGTCACTAAAGTGAAACAAAAAAAAAGAGCTCAAACAGATGACTGAGGAAAGTGATGAAGACTACAGTAGACAACTCTAGAAACATGAATCATGAATGACAAAGTATTTAAAAAGTACGTCAACTGCATGAATAAGACTAGAACTATGCATTTTCTCAACAGGTATTTCCTTTCAGACAGGATTACAGGACTGTTGGGAAAACAGCATGACTGTGCTTGCTGAACTTGCTTTTAATCTATCAGGGTTTAGGTCTATATGGTAAGCTGTGATTTAGAGTAAAAGAAAATTAACAATGAACTGAAGGGGTATTTTTGGTTTAAATACAGCTTTTTCTAATAAAAGGCAGCAGTGGAATGAGGACAGAATGGAAGATAAACTAAAGAGTGTCAACAGAAATGAAAAATGACTCCAGAGACAATAGCCTTCTTGGTATATAGGAGGAGGTGAAGACATGGCTGAGGCGTGACGTGGAGGGTCAAGGAGAAGACTTACACTTGTTACTCTGCGGTAGATCTGTGCAGCATTCTGGCACTCTGAGTAAGGGTACTCTGAGGTGGCCATCTCCAGCATGCACATTCCAAAGGCATAAACATCCACTGACTCGTCGTACTTCTCTTCATACATCTCTGGCGCCATGAACTCAGGGGTACCTTAAATCAAAACAACTATTCAGAACTCTCGAACTCCCTTACTGATTGAGTGGGCTTCTCACAACCCAGTGCCCCTCTGCTCCTCTAACCCATGGGGGGGTTGAGGAAGAAGGGGACGAGAAGAGTGACCAGCCTGATGACATCTCCTGGAGTAGAACCTGTGAGGTGAAAGTTGGAGGATAGAAAAAAAAGTGGGGAAAGGAAAGCAAAAAAAAAAAAAAAAAAAATAGAAAAAAAAAAAAAAATTGGGGAAACGAAACAAAAAAAAAAAAAAAAAAAAAAAGAGACAAAAAAAAAAAAAGAAGGGAGAAGGTGGACTCAGTTAAACCGCAGAGAGAAAAGGACGTGTTTGTCTGTGTAAGACCTTGACGTGTTGGGATATAATAAGTGTGACTGTGGTAACCAATGTTCAGAACACACATATTGGCCAGAAAAAAAAATATTTACAGCTCAAACTTGAGACACTTTTTTAACAAGCTGGAATTGAATTAAATTGGTTTAAATCAATGCCAATTCGCTCTGTAAGAAAAATACAACTAGCCATGGAAGTGACTTTTATCAAGACCTTTACAGCTCTAACGTTACCCTTTAGGTACCACCTACCTTTTGTAGTTTGACTTACCGCCTCCTCCTGACCTGCAGGAGAAATGTGTTGAGTTCAAGCCTGACAGAAGCAGATCCATTAGCTAGTTACAGAGCTAAACAGTGTGTCCTGCACATCAGCCCTTTTCAAACAACTGTTTTAGATTCAATCTCAGGTCCTACACAGAAAAACTCATTTTGTTATTTGATTGCAATTGTTTTTTGATATTGATGTGTATTACAGCACACTGTCAGACTTACCAGACCCACAAAAGATACTTACTCAATGACCAGCAGTACCCTATTCATTCCAAACAGCAGAATGGGGCACAGCTGAGGCTAGAGCCTACATTTTAAAAACATACTCAAGAATGTGAACAGAAAACAAAAAGATAAAAGAAAAGAAAGAAAAATAAAATAAAATAAAATAAAATAAAATAAAATGCTGACAGAGACAAAGTGGAGAGAGCTCCCAGGACAGAAAGACAGAACAAAAAGACTCTGTAGTCCTGCAATACTTTAAGACAGCAAGAGACAAAACACTAGGAAAAAAAAACCTGTTGAGGAAAGCCCATACAAAGAGATGTTAAACATTTTAATCATCACTGGCAAACAGACCACATATTTCCAAACCACAGAACGAAGACCAGTCTAAGACATGAACAAAAGTCATATCTATTGCCCCAAAAAGGCATGACAACTACTGCAATAACATAAATTTTTAATTAATATAAGGAGAAACATTAGGCGCTACTTACAGTCAGTAGATGCCTGGGAAAAAAGGCCTTTCTTTTTGGAGAAACATAGAACAGAAATGCTCTGTACATGTACCAAAATTGACAAATAAAGTCAGTTGGCAAAGAGGAAAAGGCTTGTGGTTATATGTCTTAGATCACCACAGTATCTGGCCTCCATTTGAGCTGTGGTTTGAGAGACAGCTGAAAAGCTGTGGTCTGTTTTCATCAACAATATCAGAAAAAACATTTTTCATGAAGACATAACATTCACAACTTTAAAAAAGGTAATGTCCCACTGGGACCAGAAGGCTGAATTGACTTTGGAGACATACCTATAACACTTTTGGCAAAAGATGCGCGCTTCAGTGTGGCCAGTCCCAGGTCTCCAATCTTGACAGATCCTGTTGGTCCTGTGATGAAAATGTTGTCACATTTGAGGTCTCTGTGGATGATTGGGGGAGCCCGAGTATGAAGGAATTGGAGTCCCTTGAGAATCTGTCTACACCAGCTACGAAGCACTTTGATTTTCATCACCTTGAACCGCTTCAGGTATCTACAAAAGAACATATCAGATTTTTATATACCCCCCAGGAAACAAGCTGTGATAGTAAAAGCAGTTTTCTGGACTGAGTTGTGTATTCAAACATCAGATAATCTATGAAAGTTGAGACTCACGTTTTAAGTGTACCAGAAGTCATGAGTTCTGTGACCAATACAATGCACTTCCTTCCTTTGGAGGGTCCCTCCCAGGAGTCATAAAAGCGAACAATGTTGGGATGCTGTAGCCCCTTTAACATCCCCGCTTCCTCTTTGAAGCGTTGTCGCTCTGCCTTCGACAGCTTACGATCCTAAAGGGAGCAAAAAAGGAAACATTTTAAAATTACATAAGCCTAAGGGTCATCACTTTTAATAACTGCTCATAAAACGAATAGAGTAATAATTCTGGTTACAAATGTTGATGACTGAGCACAGTTTATTTGTCAATACAGCATCTAGGTGTAACTTTCCTATCTAGAAAAAATAGAAGGTAAAAAAAAAGTTTCTTCTCACACATAAATCATACACATAGGTCACAGGAATGTGGTTTTTTTTTTTTTCTGTAAACCAAAAAAATGTGTCTGGCTTTGGCCTTAATTTCATGTAAACCAAATTCAGAAAACCAAACGGTTGACAGGGAATTGCAAAGGAATGTCAAAGAAGTGAATAATAAATCAGCCCCTTCATGCAACAGCTGTTATTCATCATTTTATTATAATACAGTAGCGGCCGTTACTAGTCACATGACTTATTGAAATGCATTTATTCAGTGTAGAATTTTTTTAATGTGGTTGATTTCACATTATGCTGCTAGAACAATCATTTGTATGCAGACAATTGCCATCTGTTTCGATGATTGTTTTAATATAGACATAATAATTACAGCAATAAAATTACTACTGATATACAAAACTGAGGCTGAAGTCACATCTACACTTCTGAACACGGTTGACAAAAAGATTAGTTTTGAATGATTCACACACAAAACCAAACCTACTTGTCGAATGCATAGATAAGATAGCCTTATTTATTTTAGTAGGGTCTGTGGATTAACAAAAAAATGTGGAACACGTGGAACCACCCTTCTCAAGTTTCCTGAGCGTATCCTTGCATGACCCACATTTGGATCATGCATGACTACACAGCTGTAAATTCACTGCACTTGGTAACCCTACAGCCAAAGACCTCCCCCAAAACTCCCAGAGACAAGGCCACAAGCCAGAATTTCCAGGAATTTCAGCCCACTTTTAAGTGAAGAAATAATTTCTGAAAGGCAGACAAACTTTCAGTGTTGCAAATGAAAAATTGGTCATAATAAACTTAGATTTAAACTAAAGTGTTGTTCAGAGATTTCATGTAAAAAAAAACACTGAGCAGGCAAACAGATATAAAATAAATTAGGGGCAACATGAAAACTCTTCAAATCAAAAAGACAGATAAAGTGATTGACTATTGGTCAACTGTACAAAGTGACCTTTTATTTTAGAACTAGTGGGCCTTTTATTCCCTTTTCTCTTCTGCTTACCATGCCAAAATAAGAATGTAAAACATCCACAGATGCACATTCAGTCATGCTGGCCACTGAAAGCATACTGACACTTTGACAGCTGTCTATAATCAAATGTTATCCCCTACCAAGACCGAAATAGTAAAAATCTACATATCTTGTAAGAGACCATTTAAAGTGTAAAAGTCTGTCTAAATTCTACTTAAACTCCTGCAAAGTATTCTAGTCATGTTGCGCGAATTGCTTCTTATTTTTAGATAATCTGAACTGCTGGTTTCAGTTAAGCCATAATCCAAATACACATTTTTCCAGTGTTTTAATTTATTTTTTGGGGTATGTATCAGCTATGATAAAATTAACCACTAAATACACATCACTCACTACCAAAAGTCTACCTCTTAATTCATAATAAATGAGCAAAAACAGTGGCAACACAAAGTTGAAAGCAACAAATTTAAAGTTGTTCTCTCTTCCTTAGAAAATAAAACAGCAACTAAAAGCTGTAAGGACCAGAGTCAACTGAAGCCCATTTGAGGAGGAAATCCAACGATGGACAGTGTTAAAGGAGAAGTTGGTGCTAAGATCATACAAATAAGATGTACCAAGATATTCTGAACTCTTATGGGAGAATTTTGTAACTGATCACCAAATTTGAAAAATATTTGTTTTTTGATGATATTTAACAAAAACTTTGATGAGTTTGAGTCACATTAACCCTTAAACAATAATTTATTGATTGTAGAAATTGGTAAGATATGTGTGGGGGGGGGATCACAAAAATTGTATATTTTGACAGCTATTATTAAATAATTTTATTAGAAAGAAAAAGTGACATGTTTCAAATCATAATCTGACAGAAACATAAATAAATCTGACAGATTTATGTTTGCTCCTTTTGTCATGCACTAATTTACTGGGCTGTATAGTTAGCCATCTCTCCTGCTGACAGTCACAACATAAATTCAATGTGTTGAAGGGAGTTAAGATGTCAGTGGGGTTTGACAGTGCAGACATGAGTTACGCAGCAGAAACATAGAACTCCACTAAGCAAATAATTGACTTGTTGAAATTGAGCACTTTGAATAAAATACTGCCCATCGGCTACTACATAAACAAATGTTACCGCCATCAATAGTTCTTTAATAATTCACATATGGCCCTTCTAAGTGTTGTTTTTAGAACTCAATATGGGTCAATATAAAGAATAAAAACTGTCCACTTATGCCAGCAAATAAAGATGAGATTTCTATCTTGAAATTCTAACTTAAAACCACCTCATACAGTCTCGGGTTGCAACTCAACCCTTTATGTACTATATTTAGTCAAAATTCATGTTTATCTGCAAGTGATCCAATTGTGGCTCTACAGTTGAAGCTCTGCAGAGTCTCCCTTCACAGTCTATTTTCTTTCTGCCTTATCTTCTTTCATGTTTTTAAAGTTTTCATACATGCTGTAGGTTCAGAAATGATTCACACGGTCCAACTGTGGTTAGATTTCATTCATAAACAAAACAAACCTTGAATTAGTAAAACATTTTGCACAGCCCTGTTGGACAAATACTGATAAAAGTTACATCGACATGAGAACATAACAAAAATACAAAGAACAAAATATTAACTGATAAAAATAATAACAAAAATAAATGGTAATATTATGAAGACCATTAACAACATTTTAAACAACTATTTACAGGAACCACTTTATTCCCATGTGAAACCTACTGTTAAATACAAAGTAAAGTGGCAAGTACTGCTTCGAGGTAAAGGCCATCATAAATAACATATCATCCCAAAAATAGATAGAGGATAAAATGCCTGTGAACACCATACCCTGAAGGCTTGATGAAGTTCTTTCTATGCTGACGTAGGTCATGGCTATAAATCAAAGAACTGCGACAAACGAACAACTGTACTAAAGGAAGTTTCTCCTGATGTGAATCATTTCTGTTGTGTGACTCGTGACACTAAAACTCAGAGATCAGATGTCACATAATACGGGCTATTTCACGCTTTATTGTGGTAACAACATCAGTCAAAAGACCATTTAGCAAGTTCCTGCTTTGTTAATAAAGTATGACAATTTATATAAAGAATGCTGATCTTAACCAAACTTTACCCAATTATTCAGAGAAGATTTTTTTTCTAGTCTCATGCAAACCAAGTTAAATTAGAATATTTCTACACTGTTAGTTTAAAAATTGTGATCTCAACACTCAATCTGTTAACAAAACCTATTTGTGAAAAGGGCTTCAGACACTTATAAATATATATATATAAAAAGAGAGAGGATGAATGCACAGCAGTACACTAAAATGTGTGAGAATAACCTTCAGCCAAACAACTTCTGTGGCCCTTTAATGTTTCCCACAGGCACGATCACACCCTTCAGTTTAATCTCAGTTTAAAGTGTAGAGATTAAATCTTTCACAGCTGTGTGCAAACTACACTTCTGGTACTTCCCACTACAGCAGCTGTCACCAGAACCATATTTTGACAATGCAAATAAATGTTCAAACATACTCCTTTTCAAGTTTCCTTTTCAAAATCTGGTTGAGTCATTAAGACGTTAAGTGTTTAAAAGGTCACAACTTTCCACATGGTTTAGTCATAAGGGGAATGAATACCATGCTGAAAAGATAATCCTATTTTTTCAGCTTTATGATCTACATTCAGTGCTGTTTTCTGTAAAAATGGTTGGCTACATTTACAACACATGTCAACAACACAGAAAGCTTTGGATTTATATTTTGTGAAAAATGTGGCCTATTTTTGTTTTCACACCTTGCAAAATTGTAAGCTGTCCTAGATTCCTTTTTGTTTTCAAGAGTTCTGACCTGAAAATAAATAAATGTACTGTACATTTAAAATCAAAACAGTACGTAATTGAGCGTTTGATGTACTGACAAGCCACAAATACTGTCTTTGTGTTTGCTTTCTTATGTTTTAAGGTCAT
Source organism: Anablepsoides cearensis (assembly GCA_032275365.1). Taxonomy (NCBI): domain Eukaryota; kingdom Metazoa; phylum Chordata; class Actinopteri; order Cyprinodontiformes; family Rivulidae; genus Anablepsoides; species Anablepsoides cearensis. Next base: position 15,697,619 of record JAUBOC010000011.1, on the reverse strand, counting down.
GTTTTGTAGAAGTCACGACTCATTAGGACTTCTAACTGAACTGACAATAATAGGGGTGCACCAATTCCAGTTTTCTTGCCGATCTTCGATTTTTGAAAAGTCTGACCTGCCGATTCCGATGTTGACCGATACCGATTTTTTTAAATAGCTGACACTGTCAGATATTATGAAATCACAATACAACTTAAATGTTCAAATGTTATTTTACTCAAATATGTTGAACAATACCCTTGAAACAGTACAAACTTTTTTAAACTGGGTATTAGATAGTGCTCATAGCAGAGCAAAAGATGATATTGGCTGATTTTTGAGACTTTTGTGGAGGTAGAAAAGCCGATCTCTTCCACCGATCTTATCTAAAAATCGTCCGATCTCCCAAAATTGAGGAAATCGGCCGGCCGATTTAAGGTAACTACTTCAACAAAATATGGGAATTGGCAGTCTGCTTCTCTTTATAAATATAAGTAAATCTTAAACACAAGATTATCAAGACAAGTCAGTATTTTACAGTATTTGGGTGAAGCATGTCACTCCCATTGGGATGCCTTTGGCCAGATGGACACAACTTTTACAGTTTCAGAGTGATGTCTGGGATTTGTCTAATCTTAAATACAGCTTTAGCCAGTACAAGGAAGAAGCAGTGGCTGGAAGATGACGTAGATAAAAATTGATGATTAAAGAAAGAAGAGGTTTCTAAATTTATTCATTCTTTCCTTAACTTCCTCTCTGCACTGACCTACTTATTGCGCAGACAAGCCTGCAACCCGAGGCATGAAACAAAAGAGTGGGGTCATGAGTAAGTGAAAAATGGATCCGCCTAGAAATTCTTAAGAGAGTTTGAACAAATGGTCTTTCATACTTGAGTCAGTGCAGCTGTGATGTTTTCAGGCAAACGTTTTGCACAAAATGTAGGAAGCTGAAATGTATTTGATGAATAATTACTCTAACACTTTTGAGAAAAAAATTCCAAACTTATGTCCCTTAAAGACAAATCCAATGTGTTTAAAAAGATTAAAATGGTAATGCTCCTCTGAATGCACATATACATTAGACTGGCTGGAGTGATGCTTCTTAGTTGCACAGGAGTAGTTTAGCTCTATTATGATGCCAAGTTTAAGTAAAACTAAAAAAATTTGTGAAAGAAAACCTGTTAGACCTGTTTTGTTCCCAAACAGGAGCTGCTGTTGCCTAAAGCAGACACTCAATTCTCAAGAGAAAATTAGAGGCAAAACTAAGTACTCTGACCCCACTTCTCTTGTCCTGAAACTTAAACTATAGGAAGAAACATGAACATTTCAACTTTTTTTTGGAAAATCTCCATTAATATTAACTTATTTTCCTGTGATTGTACAAAATTCAATTTGCATTAGTTTCAAATGGATGCCTCTGTTCCCCATCATATCCAAACACAATTAGCATTTCAGCAAAAATAGATTGAGGACTTGACAAACAATTAAACAAGGTGCTTTTGCCACTGAAGATTGCTAAAATTATGAAGAATAAAGGAAGGAAGGCTGAATTAAATATCAGTCTTTGTAAATGCTGAATTAAAACAGTTCAATGTGTGACTACAATGATGAAAAATAACAAATATTTAATTAAAAACAATACCATCCATAAATGCAACACCAATATACAATGAACAATATTTTTTTCCACTTACATTATCATTAAATATCCTAATATTTAATATTACCAAAACAACAACCTTTTAAAAATACAAGATAAAGTCGTTATAAAAATCAAGTTGTACATATCTGCTTATGTTACATTTATCTGGACATAAAAAGGGGGAAATGGTAGACGGGTGGGAGGTGGACTGACGGCTTCGGAGCAGGACTTGGCAGGTCAGCCTGCTGTGCTTCACACAGGAGATTCCTCCGTGAGGAATGTGACCCGTTTTACATTCACACAGCTTCGGCTGCAGAAACTGTGAGCATGCGCATGATTCGGTCTGAGAGGGGGGGAGGGGCACATGTCTAATCTTCACATTGTTCTGAAACCAGCCTCATGTGTGACTGTGGTTCTGCTGCTGCTGTGTGAAGAAGTTTGCTCTTTTGACAGGGTGAAAGAAAAACAGTCATGTGGTGAAGGAAATTGAACTTTAAACTCTGATTTTGCTGAAACTGAACAGGCAGCAGAAATAATGTTTTAAATGATTATTTTATTTTTAAGAAAAGTAAAAGATATTAAAAAAATAAAGCAAGACAGGCAAAAATCCAATTAGGTCAAAGGTCATATTGGTAAAGCTGTATTTTGAAGTGCTAACATAGTGATTTCTTATAATACCTCAATTAATGCTACATTTAAACAAGGAAAATGTCATCTTTGAGTCCAATTGCCTTTTAGAGCTTTGTCAATATTTGACATATTTAAAAAGAGACAATTGTTTAGGAATATAAAAAATCTGCTTTTTAATGACAAGAATTTGCACAGGCCCTGTTAACAAGTGAATGATCTCCGGAAACATTACTGTGATGGTTACTGTGGAGAATAAACATTTACATGAATATAGCTTTTCTTGTTGAATCTGCTGTACTTTTCATGGCTGGCAGGGTTGCCAGATAAGGAAATGATGAACTATCAAACTCTTGCTCTCGTGTGATGCAAGAGGGTATAATTTTTCAAAGGGAGAAGGCTCTAAGGTGACGTGTGTGTTATGACTAGTGTAGGTGCACAGACAAGGAGGCAATTAGAAAATGGTAATTTGGTAATTATTGTATATCTTTCAACACTGATGCTGGGTCAGCTGGCACTTTACCGTGCACAGTTCGGTGTCAAACATGAAAACAGTTATATCTAAAAGGATAAAAAAACATTTGTTTGGCCCAAGGATGAGGTTTGTTTGCTTCTACACATTAAAAAGGAGGAGAGTAGCCCAAAAGAGCACTCCACTAAATTGTGAATTGTTACCATTATTATTGTACTCCTGCAAGCAGAGAAACAATTGACTGCAGTCGCCTGTAGTGCGCACATGTGTTTCACGCCTGTGCAAGGGATTTCCCAAAAATCTCCACTGTCAAACCTGAATGCAAAACTTGTCAGTTTCAGCAGAAACAAGCGTGGTGCTCAAGTACACGAATGGCTAAAACACAACAGAAATGTTATGGTTTCGATCAAAACTGAGACCTCAGCTCATTAACATAACATTTTAATGTGGAACTATTTTATCCATTATCAATCAAAACTAAATCTTGCCAGTGGTAGCTTTTGTGTTAGTTATGAAACTAAAATCATACATTAAACAGGTTAGGGGAGTTTTTTTTTTTTTTTGCAATGCTTTTATGGTGGGTGCAAGCTGAAACAATCAAGGGAAATTATGTCCATATTTATGAGAGTAAAAAGGAAAAAACTGGGGTAATAGTGGTGAAGGACATTAATATATTTATAATCCACCCAAGGATATGCCACACAGAATGCAACACTTAAAGCCCTTTTTATCATGGGTTTAAAATAAAAAATTCATGCTCATTATCAGTTCAACAAGTGTGCTCTGAGATTTGGACTGTAAAGCATTTCACCCAAAAGCCCTGAATAAAAAAGACAAGATGGATAAAATTTACCAGTCTGTAAAACACAACAGCTCATTCCTTAGTTTTGCTGTATTAGCTGACCTCTGCTATTTGATTAAAAAAAAGTAATGAGCTAAATGTTATCAGAAACCCACTGTTATCAAAACTGTGGCCTGTAATACAATGTTTATTCTAATGCAACAACAAAACTAATTGTGTTTAACAAATGCTTATTTGTAGCAATTAAACAAGAAGAAATGTCATACCTGCAGCTCACACCATGCCACCTCCACTGTTGTCTCAGTGTCCAAGCCCTTGTAGACGGTCTTGAAAGAACCACGTCCAATTTCTATATCGAACTTCAGGAATCGTCCATCAGGTGATGTTCCAACTGCTTTAGTCTCTGCCTCTTCTATGTCATCCTGCACTCTTTTCTCAGCCTCTCTTTGCTCTGCCTCCGCTCGTGCCTTGGCAGAATCCTTATCTCCCTCCTCCCCCTCATCCTCGGGAGGCACCTTTACCTCAGCGGTGCTTACAGGTTCTGAGTGAATTGGCAATTCTGTTCCTAGACACGAAGCAGTGTGAGCTGCTACCAGCACATCTCCATCACAGACTTCTTGCACAGCAGCAGATTCTTGTGCTGAAGGCACATCTCCCTTAGTTATTTCTAGATCTTTTTCTTGCTTTTCTCTTCCATTTTCAGTGCACTTTTCATTTTGATCTGTTCTTGGTTCAGCCTTTATTGAGTGAGAATCACCAGCTTTTACAGGCTGAAGGACAGAATCCTGCGGCTCCCATCGCTGAGGAACCAGGATGGGGATTTTGCTGGGTAAAGGAAGGGCCAACGCCGTAGCATTAGAATCACTGATGACACTTCGACGCAAGAACCGGTGTTCGGGATTACATCGGTCACGCTCCATGGTGTGATGCCGGCGTCTTACTTCTACTGACCGACTCTCATTCACCATTGAATCTGAACCAGTACTGGGGCCATTTCCACTTTTTGGAGGGGGAGCTAGGAACTTCACCATTTTTTCATCTGGCTTTTCCGACATCCCACCACCCGGACTAAGAAGGTACAGTAACAAAAAAATAAATAAAAATTAAAAAAAGAATTCTTCCATGTTTGTCACATGAGCTTGTATAAGCCTCGTCAATCTGTGCTTTGAAAAAGAAAAAATAAATATACTCAGAATTTCTGTTTGTTGGTGTCTTTCTTCACTGTTCAATGACTGTCTTTATATATGAAACGCAGCAACTGGGGACGTATGATGGGAGGTGTTCCCATATAAATGGAAAAAGACTGAACACCGCAGCAAAACGCAGAGCACGGATGTTGATACAGAAGTATCTTTAGGCTCACACCATCCATCCTGTAAGACACAGGGTGCAGCTTCTCCCAAGCATAAGGAATCACTGGTGAGGAACAAACACGCACTGCCTACAATTGGCACTGTTCACCCCACGCTGGGCAAAGGCAGGATGGGCAAACAGCCTGAACGAGCTCCAGTCCACGTTTCCTGCAATAAAAACAAAATAGAAAACATAAGCTTACATTGAGCTTGACATTGTTCTGTATATTCTAATGTAGCAAACATTATGTCAATTGTCAACACAATTTGTAGTGACCAGCACAAGTTTTACCAGACAGGATTTACAGTGTAAATAAAATTCATGTTTAAACCAGAAGCAGAGCCGTTAAACACGGTTTATCTAGAGCTTCAGAAACGGTTTCTTGAGTAAATATTAGGTGGACTTCTTGAGTAGTACTATAAATTATTTTGTGATTATACATTTAACGGTCATTTTGTCAGTCATTTTTACTAACAATCATAAATTTCCCAATAAGTTATATTTCTCATCTGTGACTACTTAGTAAGAAACCAATCATTTATGATAAAAACATAATAACCACCTTAGGCTCACAAATAAACCATTGAGTGCTTTGCATTAGATGGAGACCAGTTGTACCAGGTTCAACCAATTGAAGTACATTACTGCTGTCAATAAAATTGGATAATGACAATGTTTTACGAGGTTGATATAAAGCATAGTTCCATCCGTTTTGTAAGTCATAAAGCACAGACTACATATGCAAAACATATACTGCGTTCAGTATTTCCGCAAAAATAGAAACAGGTTTGCATTCTGACCTCTGTTATGGTTGTGCAAACCTGCAATAACAATGTCGTTACATATTAATCACATTTTTCCTGTCATGGTTGCAGTCAGTCATGACCAGCGTAAGCAAAAATATAATGTCAAAGCTAACCCCCGAAAAATTGTAGCTGCAGCCATCTAAAATAATTACAATATTTCGTCCTAAATTGTTTATTACAATACAAAACGGAAAAGCTTTAGACACATATATATATTTATTCACAGTAGTCCGTTCGAAATGGCAACACCGAGTCAACATCACAAAACGAGGGGGGAGCAACGGCTCTTTGTTAGCACGCTAACCACCATAGCTAGCACATAGCTAGTTAGCTCCCGTTTGCTAATCCTTTAACAGGGAAACGAGAGCCAACGATGACTAATTTCCGCGTCACGTATTTGTAAAAAATGTTATTAAGGCTCGGAATTCATCTTACGATTTCCCAAAACCAACGCCAACACACTGTTACGTTTTCAACTCTCCTGTATACGATAAATAAACAAGAATATCTCACAACTTTACCGTATCGAAGTACAGTTTCCATCCCGTTGTGATTAACCCCGCACCGGATACATTGGCCCGGTGTGAAAGTCGGTTGGAAAGGCGGTGACAAATAGCGCCACTGCTACCCAGCAGAGAAACGTTAGCTAGGCGGGGCTTGCTTAAAGTATGGCAAGCCAACATAACATAAAATAGTAGGACAGACTATTCAATAGAGATATTAATAATTCAAATGATTTTAATCATTATTGAAAACAATTTCTTAAATTCACAATCAATATTTCAGATATATCAAATGTTTCAAACATCAGTAATACGAGTATTGCCTTGCAATATTATATAAATATATTTTTAAATGTCTATTATTTATAGACAGACACATTTACGTCTACTATTTGAGGAGATTTAATTTGAATATAAACTAAAATAAATGAAATGTGACAATCAACTGGAAATATGTCTATTTCAAATATCCAAAATGCACCTGTGGATAAAGTGATGATACTTAGGACATCCAAAATGTTGATTGTGGGTAGGCAAATCCCCTTCTAAATATCTGGTTTTCCTGGCAAGGAATAACTGAATTGTAGAAACAGGTTAAATATAAACATTAAAGTAAATCTATAATTTTTTTTATTCTTCTTTTTCTTATATTAACTTTACCAGCTCTAAAGACAACAAAATTGTTGTTGGTATGTTCAGACCTTATTTAGGAATTCCATTTAAATAACTTAATGTAATTGTTTAGAAAACGTCATCAAAAATAGAAAACACAGAACAGATTGAAAAATATGACCCAAAAAGAAAATGCTTTGAACAGCTAAAAAAGTCAATTAAATGCTGAAAAATCCACTTAATTAATTTAGGTATTTTTAGATATCCTAATCGTAGTTGTTAACAGAATTTCATATATTTTGCAGGTCTTTATTATATTTTTTGACGAATTAAATATTGATATTTTATGTTACAACAGCCTGCCCTAAAATGGCCTAAAAATGTAGAACCACCTCCTTGCAGCCACCATTCAATTTAACGTTTACAGTAGCTTTATTTACAAACGTTCGAGACAGCAAATTATAACTTAGTAGCACCCAAGAAAATACTTTAGAGGACGTATTTATTCATGATACGGTTAGACAAATGTCTGGTTTTGTCTGCTCTAGCGAAATTAGCAATGTAGCTCCTCAAAAACCAGGCCAATGTTGGGGAGCCGGGTGAGCATTGATAGAAACCTACTTACCTTAATAACAAGTCAGAGTCGTTAAATTTATCTTTAGGTCGTCCTTATCTATTTAAAACTGAACCTATAAACATTAAACACGTGTAAGTATCAGGCGGAAGCACATTCCTGATACCGAATGCAGAATTATGTTTTTTTTTTTTTCTTGTAAAGTTCCTTTTCAGGCCAAGTGACGAAGTTGCTACAAATTGACTGAGGAAGAACGAACTGCGCATGCGCGGGATAAAAAAAAAAAAACCTCACAATCATGGCAGATAAACGCTGAAACAGTTCTATTCATAGATATAGAAAGACTAGATAAGTCATAACGGAGTTTTCGGCGTCCTCATACGGCGGCCATCTTAGGACGGTTAG
>JAUBOC010000011.1:15613170-15628217 GCA_032275365.1 Anablepsoides cearensis | reverse complement strand
ACACACACACACACACACACACACACACACACACACACACACACACACACACACACACACACACACACACAGAGCATGTCAGGATCTGAGCCTTTTTTACTATCTTCTTCTCTTCCTCTTTCTGATTCAGTTTCAATATTCTTTTTAACATGTTTTCAACTCCCGCAGAAATAAACAGGATCTCTTAGGTCATAGAGAAACCAGCCTTGTGTGATTAAAATCTGTGAACCTTAACAGCGCAGGTTGCACCTCATGTTGTTGTTTTCTAACCTGCAGATAATTCAGCTGTAGTGTCCAGAGGAAGCCCTCGCTCTGCCAGCCTCCACTTTCTGCTCTTTCAGTTTTAAGATGATCTCACTCTTTCCTTTTTAACACAGCTCCTCTCACTTCATTTGTCCCGCCGTAGTGTGTGTTTGTGAGCCAGGTAAAGGCTCCGATCCAAGCAGACATCTGTAAATACGAGATCCGTGATACTTTTGGGGCCAACAGGCCCCTCCGACACCTGACTGTCCTTTATGCTGATGGTGGCTGTCAGGCTGATGAGTGGACCACTCAATAATCGTGTCCGGTGATGTGCGTTTATGAATTTTTCATGAGTGTGTTTGCTGCTTTGGGTCTTTTGTTTGTTCTTCTTGTGGTTTGTGCGCTTTTTAAAGGTGTTTGCCTGACTGGGTGTTTCGGCGGCTAATGAGGTCATGGCTGTAGCAGGCGGGGTAAATGGGTGGAGGTGGGGCTAATTCCAGCAGTAATTACCATTAGTGGGTCAGTATGACGGTGGAAGACAGAGGTTTACTTTAACCACGTTTTTTTTTACCTCACCGTTGAGCAGGCCGATGGCTGCTTTAGTTATGAAGTGCGTCTCTAAAGGTGTAAAAAAAAAAATAAAATGCAGGGATGCTTAATAAAACGTGTTTCGCAGAGGCTCCCGGGGTCTTAAGACGTGTCGGCCCGCTCCCTTGAGGAAATGGACCCGTGTGCGCTCATGTGTGTGATTTGCTATTAGGGTCAGCACTCTATTTGACACAGCCCTGCGCCCTCCACCCTGTCTGCGATGGAGCTGACCTACTCACTATCGTGCCCAGACATAAACACACTGAAGATACCAGCTGTGTTGTTAAACAGGCGCATTTACCTCCTAAAGTCTAGTTTGTTGAAGATTCAGTCCACGGGAGTATCTAACCTCCCTCAAAATTCTTCTCTCCACTCTCCTCAGGTATGAACCATGAGTCCAATAAATCACCATCATTAGGAATGATCTCCACGGCAACTCGCACCACAGCTACAGTCAGTCCCCTCAGCCCATTGACCAATGGGAACGCGGTTGCCCAGTCTGCAAACTCCGGATTCGCTGCTGCCCTGCGTAAACTGGCCAAACAGGCCGAAGACCCCAGAGGTGAGTGGCCTCCTGACCGTCTCTGTGAGGGTTAAAACACACTAAACAGGAAGCCATCTTTAAAAGAGACCGTTCAGATCTTTTGAAGTGTTACGAGTAATCAATGTCCTACCTGTTGTAGAACAGCTCCAACACGTCACAGCAGTTCAGGCAAACCACCACATCGCTGAGAAGTGTATTATGTGAGGATTTCAGAAGGATTGTTAAGATATTCCTGCAGGATTGGAGTTGTTTTAAGACAAAAGCAATATTTGGTCTCGGCTCCGCTCGGACTAGCCGCTAGCTCATCTGTTTGGTCAGGTTTTACCTCCAGACTGAGGCTGTTTTACCAAGCGATCTACGACACAGGAGTCTTTCGGGCTGCAGTGGCTCAGTGGTCAGATCTGTGGTCTTGTAGTCCTGAGGCTGCAGGTGGGAGCTCAGGTTGCGTCAGGAAGGGCATCTGGTGCAAAAGAACTGCCAAATCTTTGAAGAAGGGAGCACTGAAAGACAAGGCTCCGTCACACTATAAAGTTTCAGACAATTTACTCTGGCGTATGAAAATTTAGTCCCACACGCTGAAGATGGCTCTGATCTAATGATCTGATCATTTGAACACCATCATACATGTAGAAGTTCTGTATAAGCTACAGACGGGTTATAGATAAGTTACTTGTATGTTAAACATATTGCCTTTTAGTAGTTGTTCCTTTCTTTCCCATAGAGCCCCACTTTAAAAGGTCTGAACTGTTAATATTTTGGATATAACTTTTGTTTTTAGCACACGGACCTGACAAAGGCATCAATCCTCTTATGTAACTCACTTCTGCAAAGCTAATAAGCACATTTTCCAAACCTATCCCATCAATGCGTGCGCTGACGGCTGGAAATAGATCGTTTCACAAAACCAAGGTTGTGTTTTGTGCTTTAAAGGGAAACCCGAACGCCTGGTAGCTCTTTAGCGGCGTGTGTGAGTTTGCACTCGGCCCGCAGCTGTCCTAATGAAGGTGTTTGATAAGAGCTGGCCAGTTCTGACCTCTCTCCCTCTCTGCCTCTTCCTCCGTTCTTTTCCATTCATCTCCCAATTATATGGATCTAATTACAGCCAATTATAAGAAGCTTTCCATCACCACCGTGTCTTCTCTTTCTGCAGCTCGACGAACTTTCTCCCCGTCTTAGAATTTTCCTCCTAAACCCTCCTCTGCATCTGTGTGTGTTACAGGAACAGAGTTGTGTTGCCACATTTAACACCCCACTTCATGGAGTCACACCCCACCCTCTTTCTATCATATCCTTCATTTGCTCTATGATTTTAGTCTTTTCTCCTTTTCCTTCCTGTTTTATTTCAAACATGTTCGATACTTATCAAAATCACATTCCAGCTCTTTTCACTATTAAATGTTTTTTTTTTAATCTTTATTTATTTATTAATCTGATCAGTTTCGTTGCTTTGTCTCCGTCAGGTTCTGCCATCAACGGTGAATCTTCTCCAGTCTCCTCCCCGGCCACCAATCACAGCTCGCCGGTCTCCACCCCCAAGCGGGGCTCATTAGGGCCCCTTTTGGGCCAGAACAGGGGCCACGGTGTACCAGGGACCCCTCCCGTGGTCACCATTGCTCCGACCAAGACCAGCAACGGCCTGTGGAGGGCTGAGGGGCGGCAGGTAAGGGACGCTTGTTTGTCAAACACCTGCTTGGGCGTTGAGGACATCTGCTGGGATCTCTCCGTGCTCTTTGTCCGTCGGTCCTCCTCCTCCTCCTCCTTTCGTTTTCTAGCTGCTGCTTCCTCCTTTAAAGAGAGTCATCCCACCATTTCCACCTTCATCTATCCCTTCCTGCCTCCCTCCCGTTTGTTTTCCCCCGTTCTCGTTTTCGTGCTCCCCCCCCCCCCTCGCCAATCAGTCCGTGTCTTTTTCAGCGACACGAGGGGTTTGTAAAAAGAAACGCAGGAGGCTGCAGAGGCTGGCACCTATTGTGATCCACTTCCTGTGGTGTTTGTGTGTGTGTGCGTGCGTGTACTTGACCCTTCACCACAAAAGACTTAGGGCAAGAAGAGGTTTCTGTGTGTGTGTGTGTGTGTGTGTGTGTGTGTGTGTGTGTGTGTGTGTGTGTGTGTGAGGAAGCAGGCCCCTCACACAATGCCGAGGTTAGCCCCCACAGTAGCCAGTTCCCCCTGGATCAGAGTTGCCTTTCTCCCCCCTTCACAAAGAGCACTCTGTGGCTCTGCCCGCCCGGGGCTCCCATTCAGACATTCAGGGGGGGGAGAAGAAGACGGGAGGGAGGCAGGGAAGCCGAGAGCACGACGCCGAGCGAGGATGGAAGGGCAGGGCTTTAGAGCTTTACGACGGCGTCGGCGTTCCAGCCCCGGACTCCAAACAATTTGCGCCACAGTGTTTGTTTGTTTTTGCGGCTGCGTTGGTGAAGCCCACCAGCTGTCCGCGGGGGTCAGAGGTCGAGGAATGCGGTGGCTGCCGTCCAGGCTCGTTCTCGCGCCGCCTTTCCGGTGCTATCTCCAACCGGCAGAGGTTGCAGGAAGACATTAAGGAGAGATGCTTCATGGCTGATTTGAATCTGATTTCCATGAACAACATATCCAAACCTATTCAAATCTAGTCAAAGCTCTGGTATTTCACTGCAGACCATGTGTCGTACAGAGCCAAGGTAGCAGATCAGGTGTCGCTCGGAGAGGTCATTTGCTTGTGGTCGGCCCAGCCTGGATCCCAGGTTGTTGCTGTAGGAACCAGATCTAACACATCAGGGGAAAATATTTGTTTTTCTTTAAGTTTCCTGGTTAGGCTATTTTCATACGCCCCCAACAAAAACCAGTCACCAAAAATACCTTTACCATCATATTGTTTTAGTCTTAGTGTTAAAATGAAAGCTGATGCTGAGAATTCATCTTGTTTCTTTTATCGCCCACTGGCAAAAACAAAGCCAAAGCATTAAAGTGTTTGTTTGTGTCATTAGCCACTATGCTGATTTTAATGAAACATTCAGAGATTATTTGTTTGATCTACAGCCGACTAACGATGGTCTGCACAACTAACCGCAGATATGCCTAAACCTCAATCAGTTTTACACATTTTGAGCTAAAAGTGTGGTGTAGCTGAGAGTGATCTGCACATTAAAATCAAAGCACCAAGAGATCACATGAGAGAATATGATTGTTATTTTTCAGTTTAAATAGCCATAACTCTGCCACTTTTAAACATAAGATGATCTTAGTATAAAACTAAAACTCTAGTATTCATTTCTTTATGAATACTAGTCTGGGACTTTTATATGTTTAGAGAGAACAGAAGAGTAAAGTTCTCCATTCAAAGCAAACCAATACTTGTCCTGTGATGAATGTTTATCGTAGTGTTTTATACTAAAGTTGAAACCATCCTATTTTTTTCAGTCGTGGTAGTGATTTTAAAGGGTTCTAATTTTAGTATAAACAATCCAAAGATCAAACGGAACAGCCTGGCTGTCACCCTGTATGTAATTTACGACCCAAACGTAGACTGAGCCTCAGGAGACGACAGTTGGAAAAAAAAGAGAAGAGAAAATAACTTTTATTAAACAAAACAAAGAGAGGCTCTGTGGTGGCAGGGAATCCAGAAAACATAAATTCAAAAAACAAAACAAAAGGAATGAGGGTAAACGGTAAGAACAGAAACAAAGCCATGGTAAACGAGTTATGGAATATTAATGAGGAAGCTAACGAAGCAACAAACAGAAAAACCAGCTTCTACATCCCTAACACTGATCCCAATCCTCTGACTGACGCGCTCGCAGAGGCTGCTGGTCAGATATTCTGATCATTGTTCCACTTTGATCTTGACCCGTTGTGACGCATCGGACCCACTTTTCCGCTCGGCTGAGCCTCTCGCTGCATCTTGGATGTTTTCATCCAGCCACTCTGCTCCGCTCCTCTTTTCTGCTCGCTTTAGATCTGGCGCACACACTCAAACCTCATGAATGCACACAGTAATCTCCTCTCTCTCACACTTCCTGTGTGTGTGTGTGTGTGTGTGTGTCCTTGTCAGGTTGAGTCCAGCGTTCAGGGACTAAACAGGGAGCGGGGAGCGGCTGAGAACAGCCACCAGGACAGGAGAACGCCGCCCGTCCCCTCAGCTCATCCTCTGGCTCAGTCCTTTGGCCACACTCCCAGCAGCCTCATGCAGGACCCCCGCATTCAGAGCATAAGGTGAGAGCGACCCGACCGATGAAACGTTTCGCGCAGCACTTTGTTTGGAGCTCACGTGATTTCTATGTGCTTGTGCTGCAGTTTGCCTGGGCAGATGCACTCGGTGGTTCCCTCCAGTGCCGTTCCAGAGGAGTACCTGAGGGCCCTCAGGCCTTTCGCCACCTCAGATGATCTGCGACTCGCCTCGCTGCCCCTGAGTCTCGACCCCGCCGCGGCTGCTCACGCCGCAGCCGCCGCCGCCGCCGCCGCCGCCTACTATCACCCTGCCTACCTGCACCACCCTCTGTCCTTACAAAGGTAACATTAATCTTTGCTGCAATGACAAAACGTCCAGTGTTGTTCTGGTTAGATGTAGAACACCTGCTCACAACAAACGAGTACAAAGAGTACTCGCAGTACAAAGAGTACTCGCAGTACAAAGAGTACTCGCAGTACAAAGGTTTATAATGGAAAATATTGGAATGATTTAATTATGTTTTACACAGTATTCTCATTAGTACCATCTGCAGGCTGAAAACTAAACTCTCCAATGGTCGGAGTCTTAAAGTGCTGCATTATAAACAATCATCATTATGTAGAAAAGAAAACAACATCCAGAAATGAAGCTGATTTCTATGATCCTGTCTTCATTTTATTTGGACTAAGCTCTCAGAGGGCCAGCTGTAAATAACTAGAAGTTTTGTGTCGACTGAGCACCGCTAACAAACAATAACTGAGCTCAACATGCTATTTCTTGCACAGAAACAGCGTTTAATCCATCCTCTTATAAACGCTGAAAAGTACTACACGATTGACTGACTAAACATGAAATAAATAATGCAGAAATACTATTAAAGGAAAAATAAGATAGTTATACTCAATGTTGAGTTGTGATGAGTAGCTGCCGCCTTGAACCTATTAGTGGGATCATTTTGCTAGTAAAATAATCAATGTGCATTCTGGGAGATGTAGTTTACGGCCACTGGCTTTAAAGCAGCTTATTCTAAGACATTATGGTCTAAAGCAGTGGTTTTCAAACCGTTTAGCTCCAAGCCCACAAAATAACCCCAGATATTACTGGTTTAAGTTTGCATATTTTGCTAATAACTCATAATCATGGACATAGTAATATAAACAATAACTATGATGCTACTTTTATTCATTTATTATTGTGTTTTTTATTTCTTTTGCAATAATTATGGTGAAAATAATCCATTAGCAATTTATTTGCATTTAAATTGATGTCTGGAAATCATTTGGAAACACTCACTTGATGTTTCATATAAAAGCTTTGGGAACCACTGATCTAAAGCATCTATTTTCTTAGAAATTTTGAAAGCTTCACCCTCACTTTTTTTTTCTGAGCAGAGAAACCATCGATGTTGTTTGCAAACATTGACATATCGTGAGGCGGCGCTAACTCTGCGCGAGCATCTTAGTTTTCCTGTTTTCTGTCGGCAGGATGGACGAGTCCTTGTGTCTGTCTGCGCTGCGGTCGCAGTTCTACTCTGTTCCTGCAGGAGGCACCTTCCCCCCTCTTCACCCCTCTGCCCTGCAGTTACACCTGCCTGGAGGGCGCTACCCTGGAGAAATGAACCACGCCGCTTTTACCGACAGGTAACTTCCTTCCTTCCTTCCTCTTCGCCTTTTTTTTTTTAAAGCTTTGTAATCTCTCTCTGCAGGGTGAGCACAGGCTGCTGAGTGTGTGTGATATTTTTAGCACACACCCCACAGTGCCTTCTATGCTCTCATCACACATACTGCCCTCCACACACACACACACTGTACTGCTAAATAAACGCATATACAACCGATGCATAATGTCTCTGACACACACAGCAGTGTTTTGCACCACCTCTGTTCCGTTTCCTCTCAGCCCTTTGAGCTTCTTTTCCAGTTTGACAAAACACATTGTTTCCCTGCGGCCTGACGCACAGAGGGAATGTTTGTGTTTGAAATGGATGGTATTTATCATCTGGTTCTGTAATAGCTCCTGCATATCTCCAAGGTTTGTTTGTGTGTTATTGATTGCTGGTGAATGTGTGTGTGTGTGTATTTTTTTGTCATACTCCTGTGGATACCTATTAAGTGTTCATCTGCTCCTGCTCAGTCATGCTGCGTCTGGATTATTTTCCTCGTGGTAAATGGAAAGTGTGTGTGTCCTCGTCGGCGTGTGTTTCCGCCGGCGTTTGTCTGCGCTTCATCAGGAATGTTTGTGTGAGATTCACCAGTGTGTGGTTAATATCTGCCTCATGTTGGGTGTTGCATCTCTCACTTTTTTTCCCCCCCTCCTTGTGTTTGTGTGTGTGTGTTTGTGTGTGCGCGCTCGTACTTGTCAACCTCCCTTCACAGGCTACAGATGGAGAACGAGCTCCGCCAGCGTGAAAGAGAGCAGGAGCGCGAACGAGAGAAGGAGCGGGAGCGCGAGGCGGAGCGGGAGCGGGAGGAGGAGCTGGACAGACAGAAGGAGAGGCAGAGGGACAGACAGCAGCAGATGGTCAGAGCGGCAGAGGGTCACTACCTGGCTGAGCTTCAGGCTCGGAGGGCAGGACCAGAGGACCGGGCCAGACCGGGAGAGAGGCTGACCCCAAACAGGCTGGGTACACACACACACACACACACACACACACACACACACACACACACACACACACACAAACACACACACAGGGACGGCACGTGGCATAGGCAGTATAGCCAAATGCTAAAGGCGCTGTCCATTTAGGGGGCGCAACACAAATGCGAGACAAAAATAAATATTTTCTAACTTTTAGAGTATATTTGATTTCAGCTGCTTTGTTTCTACATGAGATCATATAATGCAGGATATTTCATGGTAAATGTATCATATGATCCAGTCAAGACTAATTATTGGTGATCAGTGTGTGAGTAGAAAACAAAATAAAGATAATGTAAGTTTCAGTTAGGATCTCAGATAAAGTTCAGGTTAAAGTCTGGTTTTCAATGTTCTGCCTTCGTAAAATACAGATTTTATGTTGTTTTAATAATCCCACAGGGTTCCCACGGGTCCTTGAAATCCTTGAATGTTTGTGAATTTGTAAAAATGATTTCAAGGCCTATAAACTTTCAAGGAAAGTTTGTGAAAACAACCAAAAAAATACACTTGTCCTTGAAAGTCCTTGAATGATTTTTTGGGGGATTGAAGTTCTCTATTCACACGACTGATTTTCATCTGTAAAAAAAATAAAATAAATAATAATAAAATAAAATAAAAAACTTAAATTTGTTGCGGTGGATAACTCCGTAAACTGGCTTTCAACAAATAACGTGAGCCATAGTCATAGTTTTACCCAATCAGAGCAGAGCAGGGCGGGTCTTTTCTATCAGCCCTCCTACCAAACTGAGCTGCCCAACCTCCCAGGACATAATTACATGTCCATGTACTGTGGCTATGAGTGTAGGGAATACATTTAATCCACTTTCTTTCATTGATTTTGACTCAACAATTTCTATGTTCAGTTTTTCATTGAATTTACATGATATTAAACCTGTTTACTGGTAACATTCTGCGGTAGCAGTAGGTAACTGCTGTTGCGTGTGTTTCTCAAATTCTTTTTAAAATTGGTATTGGAAAGTCCTTGAAAGGTCCTTGAATTTGATGTTGACCAAGGTGTGGGAACCCTGATCCCAATAATTTAGTAACATGCTCTTCAAATGGCTGGACGAATGCAAATGGCTGGAAGTAAACCTGAACCCCCTTAGAACTGCTTCAGTCCACAGCTGCTCGTTAACATGAACAGGTGTTCCTCATTGCTGTCAGCGGATGTTGGCTTCTGGTTTTCAGTTTCAAATTAATTATATTGGTATTTATTTTATTTGAACAACCTGGTTTCTAAAGAAAAAATAATACATAATTATTTAATTTGGTAAATGTATGGAAATAGGCAGTGAGATGTAGAAAACTGCACAAGGGGCAACACCTGAAATCTTGCTTGGGGCACCATATTGCACACACACCATGTCACCTCTGGAAAAGTTAAAATAAAGATGGTTTCTAAATTCCTAAAGCAGTTTTGTTGTCCTGAGGCTGCAGGTTTGAGCACAAAAATGACATCTGACACAAAACAATTGCTAAATCTCTGACAACTTGTGCAGAGGGGAGCAGATGAAAGAAAAACATTTTTATTCAGCAAATCTGAGCTAGAATAAATACTAATACATGGAAATAGTTCGATGTCTCAACCAAAATCATCTCTTTTAGGAGCATTGCCATTATTATAGACATTTTAGTTGTTTCTGTAAATAAACTAACAAAAAGACAGTTTTTTAAGAATATATTCATACAACATAATAATGAGTGAGAAACTGCTAAATTCATTCTAATCAATAGATTATTAGACCTTTTTTGTTGTTTTTTTACATCAAACTATCCAATATAAAAGTATTTAATGAATATAATGAAAATATAACTTGTCAAAGTAAACTTTAACACAATGATATTTCATCTGAACAGATAAAAACAAGGACTCAGACCACCCAGGTTTCCCAGCCCTTAAGCCCGTGCCCCTGCAGTCAGGACTTCACTCCTCCAGGGCCTCTGTCCCTCACCCCATGCCCAGCCTGCTGCCTTCTCACCTGGGGAAGCATCGAGCCTCCGCAGGGATGCACGGAGCGCTGGCAGCCGCCATGATGACGCAGAGAGCCGGCGACGAGGCCTGGTTGTCACGGCAACGAGCGCAGGAGCGGGAGGGTCCTCTGGTGGTGGGCCTCAGGTCACCTGGGAAAGGTGTGGAATCGAGGAGAGACGGCCACAGGTACAAAACGTCAGATGTTTTTTTTTATAGAAGATAAAAATCTGCATCAGTCTAAATGTTTGTTTTCTCTCCAACAGAACGAGTTCAGTTTATCACAACCTGAGCAGCAAAGACTCCTCCCCCTGCCTCGGAGCTCCGCCTCCCCTCATTTCCCCCAAAGTTCCCCCTCACGCTCCTGCTCCTCCCACCACGCTGTGGAACCCGGCCTCCCTCGTCGACACGCCGTCCTTAGACTCCCGCAGGAAACTGAACCCGGCCGCTCCGCCCGGCCGCCCGCCGCCGGGCCTGACCCGGGCCGACAGGCACGCGGCGAGCTGGGGGGAGAGGACAGACGACGGAGCCAAGAGGACTTCCAAAAGCCCAGAGAGGTACCCCTCGGTGAGAGGGGCAGCTTTGACGGAGCTGTGGAGCAAAGGCGAGCAGGAGCGAAGCGTTCAGAGCCTGTACCCCCGGCAGCACGTCAGCCACCTGCACCACAGACCCTCTGCACCTCCCTCTGCTCCGAGCGACCCGGGGCTCCGCTTCCAGGCGGCCTCTCCCCCTCTGACAAGAGAGCGACAGGCACACGCCTCCGACAGCTCGCTGGTTTACGACGAGGTCCTCCAGCAGCACCGCCGGCTGCTCAGTAAACTGGACTTGGAGGAGAAGAGGAGAAAGGAGGCCAGAGACGGAGGTGAGACGTTATGAGCAGGAGGACTGCGGGGAATCATTGATTGTGTCATTAAAAAGGCTCTTATGCCTGCAGTTTTATTTAATAATGACTGATGAAATCTCTCCCCGCTCTGCTTTTACCAGGTTATTACTATGACCTGGATGAGTCATATGATGAGAGCGACGAAGAGGAGGTAAAAGCTCATCTGAGGAGGGTGACAGAACAGCCCCCGCTCAAACTGGACACGTCCTCTGAGGTGCATAAACAGAAGGGATCAGATTTTAGTTTTTATCCACCTTAAAAACCATTTTAACTAAGCCGGTTTTACAAATATCAACCTAACATTAAGTGTGGTAGTAGCTGAGACTGATCCTCAACACATATTATGAGCACTAATCAGTAAAATATTTTGCTACAGATTTGGCAAATTACTACTCAGAGTCAACTCTGTTTGTCTGTTAGCAAAATATTTCATAATCCAGTGGACTGAATTGAATGAAACTGTCAGGTAATATCCACTGAATGTACCTCTTCATCTTTTTACCTTTTGGGATAAATCCAATAAAAGATGGCTGCCACAGCCAACTGACCTTAGAAAACACAGAAACAGCTACAATTTAGTTAATTTTTCAGATATTGGGTTTAAATTTGGCGTGGTTGTAGCTGAGACTAATTCTCAACACATATTATGAGCACTAACCGATTGCAATAGATATTTGTTTGAAATTTGGTAAATAACTATTCAGAGTCAGCTCTGTTTGTCTGTTAGCAAAATATTTCATGAACCATTGGATGGATTTGAATGAGACGTTCAGTTAATATCCACTGAATGTACCTCTTCAACTGATAACTTCTTAGAATAAATCTATGTAAAGATGGCTGTCACAGCAAACTGACCTTAGAAAACACAAAAAGAGCAAATAATTAGTCAGTGTTACAGATATTAGGTTTAAATTTGGTGTGGTAGTAGCTGAGACTAATTCTCAACACATGCTCTAAACATGACCCATGGCATACGATTTTTGTGTAAAACATTAGCCTTTAACTGTTGGCGTCAACCCTGTTTGTCTGTTAGCAAAATATCTCTTGAACCACTGGACGGATTTTATTCAAACTTTTTAGAAAACAATCATTTTATGTGCCTCTTTAAATGATTAACTATTGACTGTAACTTAGTCAGTTTTACAGACACTGAGCTTAAATTTGATGTGATTTTTACAGATATTATTTATAAGGTTTAACTTTTTCATTTATCAAAACAAGATGATTATAGTGCATTCCTTCAAGGAATACAGGACCTTTTTATTTTAAAAAAATCTTACATATTCACCTCAACGTTTTGTTCTCTTTTCATAGAAAGTGGATTTTTTGCGTTCGTGCGGTCTCACCACTCTGGCCTGTCGCGACCAGCTTCTGGCCCAAATGAGGAGGAAGAGGCGGAGGATGATGAGAGAGCGCAGCGTCTCTCCACCAGCAGTGCAGGGCAAACGAAAAATCACTTCACCTTCAACGCCCACGGCTCCCCTCGTCACCCCGTACTCCGCCGAGCAGATGGACAGCACCCCCGAGCTGCAGGAGAAAAAAGACTTCCTCCTTATGTTCAACCTCAGCCATGTCAGCCCTCAGCAGAGGAGAGGTAACGACCTGTTTAGTTTCTCCACACATCCTACGTGCTCCTCTGCAGCTTTCCAGCTCGGAGAAACACGGCTTTTACTTCTTCTTTTTTTTTTTCTCAGCTTTTGTGTTTGCGCTGAGGATGTAGGAGGGGTGAGAAGAAAATAAAGTTTGGAGGATTTAGAGCAGGAGGTTTAGACAAAGCAGATTATTACCCACATGAAAATAAAATACAATGTCCCATAAAAACACATGATTCTGACTGTAAATGGAGCACACATATTGGGAAAAGCTTTTATATAAAATATAATTAGTTCAACAAAAAAGAAAAATTATGATGCTTTTAAAAATATTTTCCATTCTTCTCAACCTGCTACAGATTCTAAATAAATCTTCTTTTTTTTATGCTGCGTAACATCAAACACGTCTTTTAACATAAATGTTTTATATAGATTTTGTCAGTAACTCTGAAAATGTCTTTAGAGAAGATTTATGTAAAAACCCTTACAAATGTTTTAGATTAATGAGCTTATTTTAAGTCAAAAAACATAAAAAAAGCTAATTTAAAAGTAAAAATTGGATTTTTATACTATGCAGCTTTAGTTTTAATTTTATTATTAAAAGTTTAGAGGGTTGGAAATCTTATTTTTACTATTTTTTGTGACCAGAAGACATTTCTGATGGACTAATTGTGTTGTTTTGATGGTATTAAAGCGACGTCTTGGTGAAACCTCATATTAGTTTTGTTGAAAACGAAAAATAAATCTGAATTTTACAGTCATGCACCTCTCTGCTGCGCTGACTCAGATAATTTTCAGGGTTCCTGCAGATCCTTAAAAAGTCTTAAAAGACCTTGAATTCATCAATCCAAAAATAAGGCCTTAATTAACCTTAAATCAATCTTCAGAAGTTCAAATTCATATTTCTTACAAACATTTTACATCACATGCACTTTAAGGTTTCATCTACAGCAAGCTGGGGTTGAGAACCCACTGTCAGTCATAAAACTCCAAATTCTGGGTCGTTAGAGGATTTCCAGGAATTAAATTAAGTTTAAAACTGACTTCTAAGAATGTTTTTTTTTTTTTTGCTACATTTGACAAAATAGTGGTTAGATATGGATAAAAGCAATTGGTCTATTAGCATTAATTGAATAATTCAACCATAAATACTTCAATACATGAGTTTCTGCCACAGTTGTATTTTTTTTGTCATTTGTGTTTATTGTGAAATTGGTCTTAAATTTAACTTGCCTTAAACTGTAGGAACCCTGATTTAGCAACGTTTTTCCATTAGAGGATACCACTCTTTAAGCCTGAATGTTTGTTTTTTAAACAAATGGTTGATCCTGTGCTTTTGTCTTCTTTACAGATAAGGAGAGGACGGAGGAGCTGCTGAAGGCCATCCAGAGGAAGAGCCTGACTTTAGACACGATCAGATACAATCCTGGAGCGTCGTGTGGAAGTCCAGCTGCTCCTCCGAGCGGTGAGCCTCCATCAGACCCGTGGAGACTTCCTAACAGCTGCGAAGCATTCTCATTCCTAAACGCTGCTTTCTTTCAGGCGACTCCTCCTCGGCTCCTCTGCTGCCTCACTCAAACGGACACCTGTACCCGGACTCCCCCAGCCCCTCCCCTCCGCACCTCCACAGACACAAGCACCTCCACGACGACACCCTCAAACCCGCCGCGGACTCCCAGGCCGCCCGCGTCCCCCCGCCGCTGACCTCTCATCATGACAAGTCTGTGGCGGAGACCCAGCCGAGCAGGAGGCTCCAGCCTCTGCAGAACGGCCCGCTGGCGCCTCCTCAGAAGAGGGAGCCCGGTTCTGCGCAGAACGGGCGGAGTCAGCCCTGGGAGAGGTTCACGCCGGAGGCCTTCGCTCAGCACTTCCACCAGGCTGTGCTGCAGTCCACTCACAACACGCTCCTCAGCAAAGGTTAGCCCCCTGTGTGTGCTCTGCCTCTTTTTTAACATAAATACATTTTTAAAAATGTAAATAGCAGAGTGGTGCCATCTAGTGGTCGCGCAAAGAATGATCTCGTTTCTTTTCCTTTTTTTTTTAAAGAAATCTCAAGTTGCATCCCCGAGGTCAGAGGGAAGCCTGAGCGCCCGCCGCCTCACAGCGTCTCCCAGCTGAAAAGCCACGCCCCTCAGCACGCACACATCAACGGCCACCACTTCCACCCGCCCGCAGCCAGCCGGGACGCTCCCGCTGCACGGGACCGCCCGTCGGACGAAGAGGAGTCGTCGGGGCAGGAGGATGAAGAGGAGGAGGAGGCGCCCAGGAAGTGGCGGGGCATCGAAGGGGTGTTCGAGGCGTATCAGGAGTATGTGGAGGGTGAGTCGGAGACGTCAAGATTTCTGTTTTTAATTCACTGCAAAAACTGTCTTTCTAACCAAGTTTTAAAACCTTATATCCAGCCAAAAAAGTCTTTTTGATCTTGTTTTGAGACTGATTTACTA
>JAUBOC010000011.1:15586625-15604222 GCA_032275365.1 Anablepsoides cearensis | reverse complement strand
TCTCATAGTTGAGGTCTACCTATGATGTCAATTACAGGCCTCTCTCATCTTTTTAAGTGGGAGAACTTGCACAATTTTTGACTGACTAAATACTTATTTTCCCCACTGTATCTCTACACACAAATGTATGAAGTGGGCAAATTTGACTTAACGGAAAATGAAAAGTCTATATTCAAAGCCACAAAAATAACCCAGTGGTAAAACATCAAATCTTATTAGTAGGTTTGAAAACCCACATCAGTGTATTTGTGGATTAGTTTTGTAGATTGTGACCATTTATAAGATGGACTTAGGTTTCCTTGTTTAATAGAGTCATCAGTGGATCAGTAATTATTGTTTATCTGGATTTTTACTTTGTTCACAAAGAGCAAATAAAATACATGACAAACATTTAAAGTGAACATTGCTGATTTTACTGTTTTTACCAATCAGGGTTCCTGCAAATCCTTAAAAAGTCTTAAAAGGCATCGAATTCATCCAAAAATAAGGTCTTAATTAGCCTTAAAATGTCTTAAATCAATCTTTCAGAAGTCTTAAAAAATGTTAACACATTGTAAATAGGATGATTTTAATTCATTTCAAATATTAAAATTGGTAACATTTATTTTTTTACATTTACATGCAATATTTGAATACTTCAACCAAAAATACTTTGATTCATGAGTTTCTGCTAGTTTTATTTATTTGTCATGTGTTTATTATGAAATTGGTCTTAATTTTAATTTCAGTTGGCATTAAAAAGTCTTAAATTAAACTTTATTGTACACTGATTAGGATAGGAATGCAGTTACTTTTAGATTTTAAATGAGTGGAAAAACAATGTTAATGAATTTAATCCACTATATTTATAGTTGTAATCAGTATGATATATTTGTTATTATATTTATGGTATTATTATTATTATTATTATTATTATTATTATTATTATTATTATTATTATTATTATTATTATTATTATAGGTATAGCTCAGCAGCCGCATTAAGAGGACTCAGCGTTGTTACCGCACACAGAGGAACTTTTATTTTGTTAACTGCGTCACCCAGCAGCTTCTCCTCCTCCTCGCGCTGCTGCTGCCTGTCGAACCGAGCTGGGCTGACTGGGTCTGGTGATATATTCAAGTCTATGGTCTGGGGTTTCTGTGTGGGAGGAATCAGATGATTGGGCAGGTAAACGGGATTCTGACGTAAAAGGGTTTAAAAGTGCGCAGCTCGGGTCTGAACCACAGAAGAAGAAAAAAAAGAAGAAGGGGGTAGAGGAGAGCAGAAGAAGAAGACGCAGCTGCTGCAGCCTCCCGGTTCTCCAGCCGAACATGACTCCTCGGATGAATCTCTGCTGAAACAAAACGGACCGGTTAACATGGCTTCGTATCTGCAGGTTTGTGATGAACTTGTCAGGGTGTGGTTATGAGCCGCCTCGGCTTCTGTAGGCCTTTTTTTTTTTATCTTTTATTAAGCTGCTGTGGTCTGTTCGGTGTGTGCGGATGTAAACAAACAGGTGGTTCGGGAGGGAGGAGGCACTTTAAAAACGCATCTTTCTTTCTGTTCTGACCGATTATGCTGCTTGTTCTTTCACCTCCTTGTCTCAGATCTCTGATGACGAGAAGGGACACGATCTGGATCTGTTCTGTGTTCCCAGACATTATGAGAACGATTTGGACAAAGTGATCATCCCGCATGGCCTCATCATGGACAGGTGAACACAAGCAGCAGCTCCAAACAATTCTGTTATAGTCCAATTTAAAACACAGGTCATCTCAGGGCATTATTTAAAAAAAAAAATCCATTCTTTTTTTTTTTTTTCTTTTTTTTTTTTTTTTACAAATATTATATAATACCAATATTTTATCATGAGCAGCACAGTGGTGACGGTGAAAAGAAATGACTCCGGCAGAACCAGTTCAGATGAGAACACTGAGGAACTGCACAGTCGCTAGAAGCTAAAACTAGCAAAGACTAGCTTGTCTAAAAGTGGCAAAAAATTACTAAAGGGGGCAAAACACTTGCTAAAAGATTTAAATAATGCTAGTAAAGGCCAAAAGTTGGAAAACAATAGCTAAAGGTAGCAAAGTAACAAAAGCTAAATAAAGACTAGAAGTTGCACACATGCTTGCTAAAAGCAGCACAACACTAGCTAAAGCTGAAAAGGAGTAAAACACTAGCTAAAATGCTAGCTAAAAGACTAAAGTAAAAAAAAAGTAGCTAAAGGCTAGAAGTGGCAAAATGTTTTCTACAAGGAACAGAACACTTTGAAACTACAAAGGAAAATATAAAAAAGCAAAATACTAGCTAAAAAAAATAAAAGTAGCAAAACAATAGCTTTGCTATTTAACAGTTTTCTGTATTTGTTGTAACACTCATCTAACAAGAGTCTGTATATATTTGTTTTTTGGAAATGTTTGGTTGTTTTTTTTTTCTTAGTGACTTCACTTAGAAGAAACGACATCTCAAAGCTAAATAATATTTTGACAACGTTCTCCTCCCCTTTTTATGCATTCTTTGTCCAGTCAGTGCTCCTTATTTTCAACAGCTGAAAAGTTGGCGAAACAAGATGGTAACA
Organism: Anablepsoides cearensis; assembly: GCA_032275365.1. NCBI lineage: Eukaryota > Metazoa > Chordata > Actinopteri > Cyprinodontiformes > Rivulidae > Anablepsoides > Anablepsoides cearensis. Next base: position 15,601,665 of record JAUBOC010000011.1, on the reverse strand, counting down.
TTGTGTAAGGTGTTTAATAATGTGGTTAACATTGTGAAAAACTTATTATTATTATTATTATTATTATTATTATTATTATATATTTTTTTAATTTATGCAGTTTTCATTATGTGCCCTTTTTTTTTGTCTAGTCAGTTTACATAACCTCTGCTGTGGCTTTAACATCTCGACATGTTACAGCAGGACAAGCATTATTTCTGGTTTAAAGTCCTCAGAGGAAAATTCTGCTCTGTTGCAACAAGTCCAAACATCAGGCATTAAGAAGCTTGATTGTTGTGGTTTGTCACTTTATGCAGTGCATTTGAATTTAAATAGATATATTTAAGATGCTGGGGCAGTTCCTTCAGTTTCCGAGGTCTCTCCTGTTTACCGCAGGACGGAGCGTCTGGCCCGGGACATAATCCGGGACATGGGAGGACACCACATCGTGGCTCTGTGTGTGCTAAAGGGGGGCTACAAGTTCTTCGCAGACCTCCTGGACTACATTAAAGTGCTCAACCACAACAGCGATAAATCAGTCCCGCTGACGGTGGATTTCATTAGAGTAAAGAGCTACTGTGTGAGCTGCCTCTCTCATTACATTTCTGGGGGTTCACTTGTGCTGAGGGCGGGCGGGCGTGTGACGCACTCTGGAAAATTACCAACAAGAACAATCGAGTATTAAATCAGACATTCACTGCGGTGTGTGCAGAGTGCCCGTGATGCTAAAGGGAAATGTTTTGTTTTTGTTTTGTTTTTTTGTTTTTAGAACGATAAGTCAACAAACAGCGTCAAAGTCATAGGTGGGGATGAATTATCAAACCTCGCAGGCAAGGTTAGTTCTCTGGAGTCTGTCAGCTGAAATTATTACATTTACATACTTTAATGCCTCTTTTATGTCTGTTTCAGAATGTTTTAATTGTTGAGGTAGGAGACTTTTTTTATTCTACTTTTGAAATCTGTGTATAAATGTGATTGTGTGTGACTTGGCTAATTGACAAACTACAAAGTGTCTAAACTTTGATTTGCATTTGGAAATTCAAAACAGATTAATTCACTCTGTGTCAACTCCATTCATAAACAAAACAAAGTTAAATATTCCCATCCCTTGCTGTACATGAGCTGCATAAATGTCAGTTCTTACAAATGTCTCTGTTTATGTGACCATGGCCACTTCCTGCTGCGATGGAAGGATATCGTGGAGACGGGGAGGACGATGCAGACGTTGCTCTCCCTGCTGAATGAATGCAATCCCAAGATGGTTAAAGTTGTGAGGTGAGGCGGTTTACAGTGCAGGGAGCTGAATTATAGACCCCACAACTCTAGCTGGCTGCTGTATCCTGAGACAGAGTGTGCTCTTAGCTAATGGACACTTTTCCTTTAGGACTGAATTAGAGATGTAATGTGACAGAGGGAGGGAACAGCTTAAGAGTTAATCTGCCGCACTATAAACTGCACTGCGGAGGTAGAGGCTCTTTCCTCTGATGTATTCCTGTTTGCTGGCTAAAATAGAACCAGTACAGCTTTTTTATTTAATAAAGATAGTAGCAAATTTCTGCCACTTATGAAAACAGAGCTTGTTTATTCAACACATTAAACGGTTTGGCTATTTTTATACTGAGGCTTTCAGCTGTAGTTCCTGTTGCTCTAGAGGTTTTGAAATATTTAACACTTTACATGTCTTGCTGCATCTTTAATATAAAGCTACAGAAGCATGTTAAAATGCTCCTTTCTTCTTTTTCTGGGTAGTTATTAGCCTTTATTCTGCGTTGTGTGTTAAGCTCAGAGATTTTGTGGCTCTTGTGTGGTCAGGGTGCAGCAGGATCACAAATCCATCTGTCACGTTTAAAACCTGCACTGAAAAGGTTGCAGGTCTTTGTCTCCTCACATGTATTCTTCTCCTAATCTCTTCTCAGCCTTTTAGTGAAGAGGACCCCGAGGAGTTCAGGGTACATACCGGACTGTGAGTGCAGTTATATGTCTGTGTGATGGTAAACTGTGTTCATTTCATGTCTGTCACTCTGTCATGTCTCTGGTTCTTTAACATTCATACTGATGATTAGTTGCTTCTTTAACTCTGGATAATTTGTTAAATTTGATCCGTTTATTATATATTGCCAGTGGTGGGCAGCACTAATCTAAAAATTAGTTCCACTAGCCCTAAAACACTAACTTAAAAATTTAGGTCCCCTAATTCTAAAGCACTAACACACTGAAATTTTTAGCAAAAGCTAATTCTAAAGCACTAAAATAACCCAGTCAAGCTATGAACATTCTTCAACGGACAACATGAGTCACATGTTGCCATGTTGCTCTCTTAAGACTTGACATTCTACAGCCTTATTTGGGTTCATTTATTGTCACCTAGTGCAGGGGTGCTCAAGCCATTTGGGTCTGGGGACCCCCTACAAGGGCGTAAAAATTCCAGGGACCCCCTTATAAACCCCATGCTGTTTTAAAAGATAATTTGTCATTTCAACCCCTAAATGCCATGGGAATATATATTTTTATTAGGTTTATTATGTTTGGTTGATTAGTTCATTGGTCTCCATGCATTTTTAAAAATAAAAACCAAATTAACAATTTAGTGAAATATTTTGAGTACCCCAAAATACCTCTCGTGGACCCCAGTTTGATAAGTGACACACATGAATAAAATGTGTTACAACTTTCACCCTTAGTTGTTAACATTAACATTGATAGACCTATTAGTGCTTCTAAAGGTAGCCTATAAATTTAGCAAGTGCTAATCCACTCATAAATTTTTAAATTAGCAAAAGCACTAATCAGGAAATAAGTTCCCCTGTTAGTGCTTTGGGGAACTGTACCCACCACTGTACATTGCATTGTTCAGCTCATTCAGAACAAATGTGCTATGACCATTTTTTTTTGTTGTAAATGTTTATATTTTTCTAAATGTTTGCAAATATTTCCCCCATCGGAATGCATCACAAAATGTTCTCATTGAAATACTTAATACAGAATATTTGCTCTTTTTCTAGCTAACCTTTCGCTACTTTTATACTGAGCTACTTTTTTCCACTTCTTTGCTATGTTTAGCTTTTAGCTAGCGTTCTGCTACTTTTAGCTAACCTTTTGTTGCTTTTTTTTTTTTTTTTTTTGCTATTTTTAGCTTGCGTTTTTTAAATTTTCCAGCTACTGATTGTAGCTGGAAAGCTAGCTTGAACATTTTGCTATGTTTTTGCTTTTATGGTGACTTTTGCTTTTGTTGTTACTTGTTGGTCTCCATTGCTACTTTTAGCCAAATTTTTGTTGCTTTTAGCAAGCATTTTGCTATTCTTAGCTTGCCATTTTAGTTTGTAGCTACTGGTTGGCTTCCTTTAGCATTTTGCTATTTACTTATAGCTAGCCTTTTTCCACTCTTAGCCACTGTTTGCCTACTCGTTGCTTTTAACTGATGTTTTTTCTTTAGTTTTAACGTAGTTTCAGATTCTTTAGTGAAGTCATTCAGCGTTCACACAGTAAACATTATATAAAATCTAGAATAAACTAAGTATGTATTAATGCAGGCCTGAGCTGCAGTTCATACAGTGTCTGATTATGTAAAGCTTTTAGGTTTGAGTTGGATAATCTCTTCAAGACTGGCCCTCAAGAACAGCTGCCACTAAGCGTTTTGACTTTGCACTAATGCAGAGCTGACAGTTTAATCACAGCCTCGCAGAAACTGGAAAAGACCAATAAGTGTTGCTTCACTACAGAGTCCATTAGACTAAATGTCTGATCGTTTTCCTCTCTGCTGTAGCGTGCTTTCTTTAAATAACTCACATTGATGGTGTCTAAATTTATTTCAGACATTGGCTTCGAGGTTCCAGATGCCTTTCTGGTGGGCTATGCTTTGGACTACAATGAGTACTTCAGAGATCTCAGTGTAAGTGGGATTAAAAGTTATTTTGCTAACACTAGATGAGTGTAAACATACACAGGTGAAACATTATTACCTTTTGCCTTCAGTGGTGAGTGATAAACAGATGCTACCTCAGTTATGTACCTGCTGGTTTAACACATGTTATAATGTTACTGACTGGTGGCAGGTTTGGGATTAAAAATAATGAAGTCAAGGAGAAATTATTTAAAAATAATAATTTTAAAATCCAATCACTCTGATACTAATGTAAATTAAGTGTTTATTCTGGTGAAACTATCTGCTCAAAAATAATAAAAAAACACAACTTGATTAAAACATTCTTATAGTGTTTCACTGATGTTCATGTTGAAATATTGCATTAAACTCAGGTAGGCCATCATGTTGTCACAGTTCTATCTAAATAAATCCCTATAGTTATGATGGTGTGGGAAATAACAGCATGCTTTTAATGAAAACTGCTTCTGCAAAGAATTGTGAACACAAATGGCTTACCAATCTCTAGTGGAGATACAGAAATAAAGGAAGTGTCAAAACTTCTGTTTTCAGCTTTTAACAAATTATGTAATCTCTCCATTTTTATTACGACACTTCGGGTCATTTCACTCTGTTAGAAACTTTCCAAAGCACAAGAAAATATATAAAGTTATTCAGCAAAACCTAACCAATACTTAGACAAGAAGAGGAACTTGAAACCTGATTGGACAAAATACCTCTCTTTAAAGTTAATATCCAATTAAATGTTGATTATGAGGAGCGTATTGAATTAAATACACTATTTGGAATTCTTTTATTAAAGTGAAGTGGCTTTGGTCTTAATCTGAAAAAGGTTAAGTTTGTCCGTTTTTTGTGCTTCTTTGGGGAAATCTGCTGAAACGTTGACGTCCATTCAGTCTCTAATTTCACTGAGGCTGCAGAGCAGAACGAAGCTGCAATTCTAGACGGTGGAACTGAAAAATGTCAGATTTACTGGTCAGACAGCAGAATAACTAACTGGTCAAGTGTTTTGGAAGGAAAATGCAAGAGAAAGCAAATTTATGGCATCTGTTAAACTGTCAAATACTCTGAACTTAATGTTTCAGAATCAGATTGAGTTCTGCAGACTCCTTGTTGTACACTTTGCTTGTTTTTTAATATAATTCAGTGACAAATGAAGACCTGAGCTGCAGTTCTCGCAAAAGCATCCACTGGCTCTTTAAGAAATCTTATTTATCCAGAAATTGTGATGTTTTGATGACAGATGTGTGTCAGACATTAATCCCCTTTTCTCTTCTACATTTATTTTTTACAGCACATCTGTATACTGAATGAAGAAGCCAAGGAGAAGTACAAAATGTGAGCGTTCAAAGCGTCACAGAGGGGATGTCTGACTCACTGAAGACTCGGACCACTGTGACCAACCTCATTTTTTTTAGTTTTTCTTTTTTCTTCCTGCGTTTGCAAACTTATTTATTTTTCTAATTGAGAATCCACAAAAAGCAACTTGTGGATTGTAACAAACTTCAAGGAGGACATTTGTTTTCCTCAATAAATAATTGGGAATAATCATGTAAATGAGGAATATTTTGGTTAAATTTTAAAAGTTTATTTAATTTGTGTTTAGCTGTAAATTATTATTTTTTGACCATGGGGAAGAATGTTTTAAAAGTCTCATGTTTCAAAACTTTATACTCCCCTTCAGTTTAGTTTTGGATTCCTCTGTTATCATAAATTTAATTCTAAGATACTTGAAAAGTTAAGTCTTCACATTTTCATTATGAACCTGTTTACAGCAATATAAATCCAACTTAAACCGTGAATTTTGTGGGTTTTTATTGCTCTTTTGTAGTTTTCCCTAAAGGTGTCGTAACATAATGTGACGATATGACCACAGACACATCAGACTCACCACAAAAATATATATTTAAAATGATTGTCATATATGCAATAATTATTGTGGCTGCTCTTTAAAGCCTATTTCATTCTTAAGGGATAAATATCACTTTCAAATAGATTAGTCTAATTCATACATCAGCACAAACATGTACAATTCACTCCAAAATTTTAATTTTATTGTAAATAATTTGCATTTTTTGCTCTCATCTTTTTCATAATTTTATTTATTTATATATTTTTTTGGGGGAGGGGGGGCAATGTCCCCAATTTTTCTTTGTTTTATTTTACATGTCTGTTTTATGTCTGTATGTAATCGTAACAGTTTTTGTTTTTTATTTTGCATCCAAATGGTTTTGTCAATATGTTTGCATATTGATATTTGTTTTATCATAATTTTGTATGTTCGTTTTTGAAAGGTTTATTTTAGTTTGCATTTGTTTTGTGAGATCTAGTCTCTCTTTGTGTTTGTTGTTATGTCTTGCTCATATTTTCTTTTGGCTGTGGATTTGTTTTTATTGTTTTGTTGATTTTCCGTTTTGTATCTCTTTTACGTTTCTTGAATGTATATATCATCCTAATATCAGCTTTCTTCACGTTAAATGTTTGTATAATCACAGCTGTCAGTTTAAATCAAGCTATTTCCTGAAGAGAAGTACGCTCGATTTGATTGGCTCGGTCATTAGGACAAAGCGGAAGCAAAGCTATGTCGTGATTGGCTGTTTTAGTTCGACCCTGCTGCGGATTGGCTGTTAGGAAGACGGGCGGTTGGGTCAACCAATCGGCGTGTCGCTCCGCAGAGGAAGAGAAGCAAGGTTTAATAGGACGCATGCGCAACTCGCATGTTGGCAGAAGTTCACTCTGTATCTATGCTTTTTGTTACCAAAACAAGGTTTCGTGTACTTTCAAAGTCTAGCAAATAACAAACGTCATGACTATGGGAAGCTAGTTCAACTCAGTTTTTCATTTTAAGTTGCGGTTTTTCGGTACACGAAGTTTGCCGGCAAAGTTCGGAGTCGCGACTTTTCGTGTATACTGGTTTACATTCTTTGTAAGTATTCTCATTTTCCAAACTCGGAATCAGGTTTTATAACGTTAAACGGTTTCTGTAACTGTGCAGATAGAAACCAGTCGACAATGCAGTCAAAAGAAGAGGCTACAGCCATTTTAAAGCAGTTTGATATTGGAGAGAAGTTCTCCTATCTTCCTGTTCTGCCTAAAGCCTCAGTGTTGATCCCACTGTTTGTGAGGGATGGGAAGCTGCACACAATAATGACCCTGCGTTCAAAAAAGGTAATCATCTAAAAGCACATCTCTTATGTGGAATCTTGTCATATTTAACTCCATTTCATACATGACCTTTGTGTAGCTGAGGACCAGTGCTGGGGAGGTGTGTTTCCCAGGTGGGAAGAGAGACCCCAGTGACCAGGATGATGTGGACACAGCCCTGAGAGAAGCAGAGGAGGAGATCGGTCTGAAGCCTGATGATGTTCAGGTGGTCTGCACACTGTTTCCAATCATCAATAAGGTAGAGCAATAAATAAATAAAAGTCCCTGTCAGAAAAACTTTGCTGCAGTGGGTCAATCTTATTGTTCATCTTCTTTATCAGGACGGCCTTTTGGTGACCCCAGTCGTCGGCTTCATCGATGAGACATTCCAACCGGTCCTAAACCCTGCTGAAGTCAGCGCCGTGTTCTCAGTCCCACTGGACTTCTTCACCAGCGACAAGGACCACTACGCGACCCACAGTACACCGGGGATGATGGGGCCTTTGCACTCGTTTCATTTTGTCGACCCGGTTTCAAGCAGCCGGTATCACATATGGGGGCTGACGGCCATGCTGGCGGTTGTAGTGGCCATCATTGCTCTGAAGAAAAAACCCGAGTTTGATGTTGGTTTTGATTCTGAGGATCCTTTATCATTTTTCCAACAAATTCTGCACACAAGACTGAGTAAACTATGACAGTACTAAAAACCTTCAACCGGAATGCATTATGAACTTAGTTTTAAATGAAGCTGTTTTGCACACTTGTTTGCACTAATAAACCTCCGATATTCTAAAACTGGCATGTGAAGGGAAAAGATACTCATCCATGTTTACATTTTTATTAATTCATTTAATGTAGCAGCAGGATTACAGATATAAACATAAGAGTATACAAATGTCCAGACAAAGGCAAAGTACATGTTAATAATAGTTCAAATGTATAACACGCAGGGGTTGACCTTTTATCCCTTCTGCAGGGTCTTAAGGCTAAAATACTAAAGCTCAAGCTACACAAAACTGATACAACAGAACTGTAGGAGGATGTAAAGTTAAAAGCAAACTGGTTATGCACAAGAGACAGCGCACACTATTGGCAATAAACAGTGAATTCATTACAGTTGCCCCTTTTCATCAAGCATTTCACAGCAACAGAAATGTCGACAAGCACGTGAACACGACAACGTTCTCCGTCAAACAATCGCTGTGTCACGTCCCTTTTACCCTCAAATGTACAAATCTCATGAGGCGTGAAAAACAGTATCTATAGAAAAACTACAAACACGGTGACGGTTCACCGATGAAGCTGCGCAATATGAGTAAATTCTGATATCCTGCAATCAATGTGGGGGGCAAAAAAAAAAAAAAAAGAAATCTCAGTATGAGCTATGTTTGTCCAGGAACCTCAATGAAACGATTAGGAATCACGAGGATTAAAAAAAAAAAAAAAAAGAACAAGGAGCGATGACACAGAGGGGACACCAGTAAACACAGCAGAGCAACAGTTAGGTTATCAAGGCACACAAAGTTCTGTTGAAAGCATCACAATTTAAATTCAAGATACCCCTGCAGTATATTTCACATTTAAATATACATGGATATTCATTTACATGACCGGAGGACAAAAACAACATTATGTTTAAGATCTGTGTGCTCTTTTCACCACCGCTATCAATATTTACCAAAATTTTTTTTCTTTTTCCGAGTGGAAATAATTAAAAGACTGACTATACTGGATCACTTAGAGTAAAAATGGGCTGGACATGAGTTTTACGCCACAATCCAAGACAAAAACAAGATGAGTGTACAGAGACACAAGTGGCAGCTGGTGCCACCCACTTATCCCCTCTGCCTCAAAATATAGGATCTCTGAAACTAATTGGTCCGATGTCAGATGTAGACCAAGCCACATGTCCACACCATGAGGTAAAATTTACATTCATGAGAGCGAAGTCACAGGTTGGCTTTCTGTGTCGGTATGGCTTACAGAGGCATAGCTTTTTATTTTTCTCTTCTTCTGCAGTTCTTCCACATTATGTGCTCTTTGTCTCCCCAGCGAAGAGGAAAGGAATGCTTGGAAACGGCACGACTGCACTCTAACCTGATCTACAGTAAATGGATGAGTCAAAGTGCCATTTGAGAAGCATGACATTAAAATAAAAACAAACAAACACACACAAAAAAAAAGCTTAGCCACACACGTTATGTTCCACAGTTTGGATAAAATCTGTCACAATAAAACTTAGTTCGTTTGATGTCCGTCGAAATACGTTTCTAACTTCAGTCAAACTCTTCACAGTAAACCTGCTCTTCATCTCAAGAAAACAAAACAAAAACACTGCAACAATGATATTCTCTGTGCTATGAGCAAAGACGACAAAACAAGCTTAGTTTTTACAAAAATACTCTACAACTTTGATACATGGTTACAAAATTTTAAAAAAGATAAGTTACTTTAAAATGGATCACCAACGATTGCAGGACGAGAGCATGACCATGAAAATGTAAACAAATGCATTTGACCAATACTACTCTATAATATTTGAACTCTTCTCCAAAAATTGGCTTTTTTAAGGAGGCCAAATTGCCTACAGTTGAACGAGGAAAGCCCAGCAAAGTCATTCTGAATGAAAAATAGCGTATGTATCAAATCAGTGGAAAGATGATAAATTTATGGATGGAACAAAAGAGAAAAAAGTACCTTTATGACTTGTATAAATCTGGTGAAAGACACTAAATCACTGTGAAAGCCGCATGCGTTGGTAAAACTGAGTAAACATTAGAAAGGTATTTGCAAAAGGACAAGATGGCAACAAATCACAACCTGGGCGCGCTCCAGTCTGACCCCACAACACACAAAAACGTCTCTGCAAACTCAACCTTGCTGCAAAAATCAAAGTAAAGCCAGCGCTCTATAAACTCTGTTCTAACATCACAGCAGAGGTGCCTGTTACTCCTGTACATAGCACCATAGGTAAAATCAAAATGGTTGCCTCTGTGTAACAGATTGTTTTTTTCTTTAACGGCCATGCAAGTAATGGACTTCATTTGGTGCCAAACCTACACACAATACCAACAATGGGACGGAAACTATAAGAGGCGGAGCTTTCTCCAGAAATGGACTGAACAGGAAATGGTACAAGAAAAGAAATATCCTTCATTTAAAGTTAAATTATTAGTTCAGATGTATAGTTTAAAACAAAACAAAACAAAACCGCAAATAAAGGCCCACTCAACCACTTACAACACTGAAACTAATAAAAGACAATGCTTGTGTGGGAATGGCTGATTTTGGACAGGCTCGACTGGACCACTGAGACTGAATACAAAGAGGGGTTCAAACTGTGAGCGTTCTATACAAAGTCTAGGCATAAAAAAATTCTCACGTGACAAAATGTAAAAATGCTCGAGTACAATGTATTTATCGTTACAAAGATAACTGCTTTCCATTGTTTTTTCTTCATATGTTCCAAGTGTATTTTTCTTTTTTTAGTACTGGATGTCTCTGTGTACAAATTCTGCCAGTTTGTTACAGAGCTGTGGATGGATATAAGGAGTAGCAGGTTACACAAAAAGAGGTTATAAAGTGCTTGAGATAAAATGTTTATAAAACCACACGAAACTCTTGTTTTCACGAGTGGAAAGCATCTTTCTATCCACAAAGGATTGGTAAAAGTTACAAACTTGTTCAAAAAAAAAAAATAGCTGAGCATGACACGTAAATAAATGCTGTTAAAAAGTTCACTAAAGCTTTTGTAAACCCAGTAATGAGGCATAAAAAACACAAAAACACTACGAGGTGCCAAAACAAAGCCAAGCCACATTATTCACCAGGTTGAACCTCATTTGCGACTGTGTAATATTCCTTCTATTTCCATAACACGGTGGTGAGAATTATTATTTTTCTTTTTCAGGAGTAGAGCTGATAACTTTGTTTAACTTTCCTCCCTCTGAGAGAGACTTCCAAGTGCAGACTACCAGCAAATATTTCTATAAAACAACCTCACATTATTCTACAAAGAATTCTATATTTTACGTCATCTGTACTCTTAGAGTAGATTTTACAATAGTTCTTCACAAGCAAATAGCAAATGATTAACTGCAAAATGAAGAAATTCTCTATGGGCAAAACACGTTTAAATCAAGTGGTTGTGATTTTCACCCACTTCAATGCAATGTAATCCTAATTTCCCCCCGTTTCCACTGTCAATTCACGAAACGAAATGACAATAACCCGACTCACAGATTAGCGTCTGAATGTGAAACCTCGGGAGTTTACACACTCAAAATGAGATTCAGCCTTTAACTTACACAACCGTGCAATCTGATTCAACCCACACCTGCTTCTGCATTACGCTGCTGACATTCTTCACTCCACCAAACCCGACATGTTTTATCTCCTCCTCTCTTAGGCTCACATTATAAAAAGAACACTGACGACAAAACACATTTTTCAGATTAAAGTTAACACTCTTTGATCTTGCTTAGGGACAATTGAAATAAACAATAAAAGAAGCTTAAAATGCATTAATGATAAATATTATAAAAAAAAAACAATGTTACAGAAGCTCATAAATTGGGTTCTAAGTAAAAGGGAATTTCATTCTTAAATATTTTACTTATTTTTTTTCTCTCCAAGATTGATGGCATTGCCACAAACACCAGTGTGTGTTTGCTGATTTTACAAAGCGCAACTTTCAGCTACATATCAGCGAGCCACCTCTGGGCTCATGTCTTCTATTTCTCACTGCTTCTGTAAGCTCTCCAGCAGGTCTTCAAACTTATCCATGCTCGATGTAGTGGCTATAGACGCCTGCATTTGATTCTGTAAGCTGCTCTGCATCTGTGTCTGTAGGCCCGTCTGCATGGGAGTTGGCAGACTCGTGTCTAAGGATACCTGTAAACCCGACTGCGCAGCAGTCTGCGTGTCTGACTGCAGTGCGTTCTCTAGGCTGGTTTGCATTTGCGCCTGAAGGGTGTTTTGCAAGTTGCTGTGCACGCTGGAGGCAGCCTGGGCCATGGGCTGATCCAACAGGGGCTGCATGTGACCAGAACTCTGGCTCTGACTCTGGGCGGGCAGGCTTGGTCCAGAAGAACTGAGCAGCTGGGACGAGTCTGGGAGGAAGTGAAGAGAGAACATTTAGCTGTAAATAAAGAGCTAATTCAAACAAAGGCAGTACAGAAGCAGCTTGGGACAGATGTGCACCCATGCAAACTAGTAGGTAGGATGTAAATATTCTATTATGTTCTCAAAATTTCAGTTCAGCTCATTTTGACATTGGGCAGTCATTTATTTTATTCCAATTTTCATCGACAATTCTGTCAGTTTTCCTCAACTGCTTCACATCTCTTTTGCAAAAATTCAATACAAAAATAGTTTTTACTGTCTGAGTGTGATTAGACCAGCAGAATCATTCACATCAAAGCTGAACATTTGCAAGCTACTGTTTATAAAATAACACACAGCAGCACATTTTTTTTGGTTGAGAAAACAATGGCAAAAAAAAAATATATAAATCATCTGATGGAAAAGGGGATGTGGTGTAACCACATCGCACAATGCAGTGTTTATTGAACCACAGGGGAAATTTTTGAGGTTGGAGATGTTTTACAAGAGGAAAATTTGCCCTTTTGTGGCCCAGATTCTGAGAAGTTATTTATAAACTGTTTTCTGCTCCTAACTGCTCTCGCTCGCTCCACTGCTAACAAAGCTCGCTTTAAAACAACCTAAACAAACCTTTAGGATGTGAATAGGACTAAAATAATCTCACCATTCTGGATGCCAAAAAGAAACAGGTTGGGCTGTCCTTGTGGAGCTACAGGGCCACCCACTGCGGTCTGGAAAAGCTGCTCCGGGGGCTGCTGACCTGGGCTGGCAACCACACCCATGCCACCTTGAACTACAAAGATGGTGGCGGCGGGAGCCGAGGCCTTTGCGTTCAGCTCCTGTGAGCCGATGGTGCCCTGCAGGCTCGACAGTGACGTCTGTGGGATGAACAGCTTCACGGACTGGCTGCCGGGGACCTGGTTGGAACTCGGGGTCACTTGCATTGGCTGCTGCTCCTGGAACAAGCTCTGCTGTTGGTTTGCAGGGGAGGAGGAGCTGCTGGCCGAGGAGCTCTGGACTTGGAAGGACATGGGCTCTGTGGAGTCTGGCTGGGAGAGTCCAACACTAATGCTTGCTATAGGGGGAGGACCCTGGGTCTGGGTGCTGAAGAGGATAGCTTGTGGATTAAGATCTGTAGTGCAGAGGAGCAGGCCGGTTTGTTGCGGCTGTGAGATGGAGTTGTGGGGAACAGGGTTGGTCTGGGAGTGGTTGGGTATAGTTTGGAACAGGGAGCCCTGCTGGCTCATTGGAATCTGCTGCGGCTGCTGTTGGGTTTGCTGTGGGGACTGCTGCTGCTCCATCGGGGTGCTCTGTGGCTGCATCTGGGACAGCTGAGCTTGGGGTTGGTTCTGAAACATTGAAACGGACTGGGGCTGACTGTTGGATGTCTCCATGGACGAGATGAAGGCCAGCTGAGGCTGAGGCTGCTGCTGCTGCTGGGGCTGAGGGTTTGTGGACAGATAAATAGTGGAGGCTGAGGACGGCGGCTCCGAGCCGAGGCTCCCAGCGGTGAGAACGCTCAGTGTGTTCTGAAGCAGGGCGGCCTGGACCTGCTGCTGAGCACCCTGGGCCTCGGCCAGGGGTCTGGGTGACTGGAAGAGTTGTTGTGGAGGAGACGTGTGGGACGGAGGCTGTGTTGGAAAGCTGGTCTGAATGGTAAGCAGCTCTCCGGCCTGCTGCAGGAGGGAGACCGGCTGCTGAGTCTGGGCAGAGGAGTGGATCTGTGGCAGGAGCAGCTCAGCTTGTAAACGCTGCTGCAGGTTCTCTAAGACCTGCTGTTCCTGCAGCTGTTGCTGCTGTTGTAAGTTACTCAATGCTTGATTCTGCTGCTGCTGCTGCTGGAGTTGATGCTCTTGTAAATTAGCAAGGATTTGATTCTGTTGTTGCTGATCCTGAAGCTGAATGTTGTTAAGGACTTGTTGCTGCTGTGTAATGTTCTCCATGATTTGCTGCTGCTGCAACTGTTGTTGATCTCGCGGCTGTAATATAAGTTGTTGTTGGATCTGCATGTTGCTGAGAACTTGCTGCTGCTGCTGCTGCTGCTGCTGAAGGTTTTCAAGGATTTGTTGTTGTTGCTGCTGCAGCTGATGTTGTTGAAACTGCTGCTGCATCTGTAAGTGTTGCTGCGCTGAGAGGGAACTCTCTGTGGTTCCTAATCGAAGGCTGTTCATGTTCTCCTGAACGTGTTGCTGCAGGGTGTCTGCAGAAGGTGTGGGGCTATAAAGTACAGAGTTCAGCTGCTGCTGGGCTACAGCTGCTTCCAGCACCTGCTGGAGTGTGGGGTTACTTCCAGCCTGGAGCTCCCTTACTGCCCTCTCAAGTTGCGCCACTCCTTCCTGAGGAAACAGGGGGACCTGGGACTGCTGTGGCTGCGGCTGAGAAGGAGCTCCAATCTGAGGCATGGCTACGACCACGATGCTGCCATTATTATCAGAGCTTTCAGGAGACAGGCTTTCTTGAGGATCTCTAAGGATTTGCTGAGGAACCTCTGGTGTTACAGGGGGGATAGTGGTGTCTCCTGACACTGGGAAAGAGGTTGTGGAAGTAATATCTTGTTTTTGTATGGTGCTGAGAGACCCTAGACTGGGGAAGACAGGAGGTGCCTGGGGAAGCTCCACATCTTCAGGCTGTAGGGACATTGGGCTCTCAAAGGACCCACCACTTGGGTGAGGACTAGAGTTGAGCTCCAGGGTCTGCTGCACTGAGATAAGGGGGTCAGGAGATGACTAAAAGAGAGGAAGCAAAGTTATTAGTTACTGGCTCTCTGATTTATATAAAAAGTAAAGAAATTTGTGTTTGGCAGATTATTTCATCTTGGCAATAAATCTTATACTGTTAGAAAGCCTGTTAATTTCCCTTATACAGTTGTGGTCAAAAGTTTACATACACTTGTAAAGAAACATAATGTTATGGCTGTCTTGAGTTTTCAATAAG
>JAUBOC010000011.1:15535754-15552025 GCA_032275365.1 Anablepsoides cearensis | reverse complement strand
AAAAACAAAGAAAATCTCAATAAAAGTAACAGAGCTACTCCAACGTGCTGCCACCCTCAGCGGCGCAATTCTAGAAATGATGATGGTTTGTTAGGCTGATGGCCCTGTTTGCATGTGACCAACCAGTTTTAGGTGTTGTTGGTAAACTGACTGATCCGATCCGTTGATAGGATGGTACTAATTATAAGGCTGAGCTTACCTGCAACCCCTTAGACTGAAGACATCTGTTGGAGTAGAGATGAAGTGTTTCAAAGAAGAAGAACTCTTCCGGAGGACCTGACTCAACTTTCTTTAACTATTGTAGAGAGTTTTTTTTTAAAAGCCTCCATCTGAAGAAATAGGAATATCATGTGGAAAATACTTGATTGCTTTTCATTTGAACACTATAATCCTCCATGGAGCTGTCTGTTTTGCATTCAAGGTTAATTTTTTGTAAAATTCTGTGTTTTTTGCAGGTTCAAACTGTGGCAGCAGCAGCTGTCTAGCACTTTAAATGCAGCTTGAGTATTATCATATCTTATGATATAATGTCAACTTAACAGTCTGGTCAAAATAAAATTTTAGATTTCCATACTAAAGTTTATTTAAAACTTATCTAACACATTAATTGTTCATAGCTTTTTACAAAACTTCACATTAGAAGATCTGATCTGTCTCTTTATTTACACTACATTTTGTATCCTTTCCTATTATGCAGACCTTTCAACTCTGCTGCTCTTGGCCTTTGCTCCTCGCTGTGATTACATGCGATTTTCTTAAAGCCCGCCAACCTATCCATCTCCCATTCCCCTCACAGTACAAGCAGGTTAAGTTGCTGGTTAACAACTAAAGTGTTGCCTGCGTGCCAGAGACTTATTTTTCCCGATTGCTTTTAAAATTATGCCTATCTTCTGCGCCGATGTCTTCCTCTGAGAGTTGTAATGGACTCCCCCGAGGAGCAGAGGGCTGCATGGTGGGCCAACCAAGGCCCTTGGCCCCTGAGTGGAATACAATACACACACGTTCCGTGGTCCTATTTTGTAATTTCATTCCTTTTTGTTAATCCAAAATGCTTATTTCCCCCCTCACTGTTCTTTTTCTACAACACATGCTAATGAGATGCTTTGTAAGGGCATTAATTAGCGAGTTAGTTACTGATTGCTGTGCTTGTTTTTGTTATGAGTGTGCGTGTTTGTGTCTTTGTGTGTGGCAGGGGGTATTAATATGGCTGCATGCCGCTGAGGAGAGTTCTGTCAGGGTCTGCTCTGGAACCAATTAGGCTAAAGCTCAGTGTCCGCTGAGGCTGCTGGGAGGAGAGGAGAAAAAAAAGCCTGCTGCTTGCAATGTCAAACAGCAGCACTAACACAGGCCATAGAGGCGGCAGAAGACAGGCAGACAGAGAGCTGATCGCCAACCCTCATTTGTACAGGCTAAATTTATTAATATGGGATGTATTCTTTTGCTAAGTTGTTTTCTGGAATAAATATTTATTGTGACGTGACTAAAGATAAATCAGGGCAGGAGATGTTACAGCTGCTTCGTGGTTTCCACTTGCCTTGCTGATGTCAAAGATAATGTCATGTGTTTATGTGTCATGGCCCACATACAACAATAAGAAGCAGAAAGTTCACAGGAAGTTTCTGATTTCTTCCAGGAAGCCACTTCTTCTCATGGCCGTGTTCCTTTTTCTCAAAATCTTTCTGCCTCTGTCACGCTACCTTTAACCGGAATTTTCTTTGGTTTCAGAGGGACGGTAGCGAATATGTGCCTGTTTTTGTTCATTTGCCTGCCGCATAACCCCATGTGTCAGCGTGACAGGCCCTCTGCCCCGCCGGCCACCATGCCACGCCACGCCGCAGCCACGCTCCTCTGGTTGAGGCCAACAGGAAGCGACACATGTGAAATGCTGACCTGGTTGGTTGCGGCCGCTTCAGGGCCTCAGGAAGCCGCTCTTTCTGCCATCATTCCTCCCTCATGCTAAGACGCTTTTTTTTTTTTTTTTTAATCTCCGAGAAGGACCTTAAGACGTGTTCGTTGTCCCCTCACCTTTTGGTTTCCTGTTACTTTTTCTTCTTTTCTTTCCTAAAATGTTCAAGGAAATTGCAGCCCATTTCCCAGGTCAATGAGCAGGCCTATAGGACTCTCCACTCTTCCATAAAGCCCAGTAGATCATATGAGTCATTTTTATTTCTTCCTAGATTTAAACTTAAGCTTTTATTTTTTTTTAATAATATGATTTCACAACCACCTTAAATGTTATTGCACCCTCACTAAGAGTTTTTTTTTTTCACAATCGACATTAAAACAAGGTTATGCTACGAGCCTCATCTGCTCTCCCTCCTCCTGTCCTGCCCACTTCACTTCTTGGTTGTTTCCTTTAAATCACTGACGGAGAGGCAGTTGGCTGCCTTATTTTCAGGATAAGGCCCTTAAAAAAAATCCAGCTCTTTGCTCACATATTGGTATCATGCGTCTGCCTCTCTAGGGGCACCTTCCCATCTCTCTTTATTTGCTTGTTTGTTTTCTACTTGCAGTCAGTTGTTGAGCTGGGAATAAAAAGGCCCCTTTGTCGTCAACTGTTTTCTGTTTCGACTTGACACTGAGACAGCAGAGAGGATGGATTGGAAGAGGTTGCAGCTGCGATCTCAATATGAGCGGGGAAACCCCACTCCCGCTCAAATTTACCTAGCTCTGATTTCTTGAAAATGGAACCACACACAAGGCTCAGGAACTGTAAAAGGGTTTACTGTAATACATTACTGAGATTTTCTTTACATTACACAGGCGACCGTTCCAATGCAGCTTTTGGGAATACTAAAGGAGGCTAAGTGCGGTATAAAGTGTTAGCACAAGAGTGTACGAGTTGAATACCTTGAAGTTTTACAGGAGTAAGCGTTTTGTGAGTGTGCGTGATTGCACATGTATGTAACACACTCCAGAAGTTGGGTACGTAATGCGCACGCAGGTGCACACACACATGCACACGCCCATCCACATGGCGCGTATTTAAATGCTTGATTATGCATTTTGCATAGCTTTGGGACATGCATCACTCTTCCCAGACTGCTAATAAAGTGACCAGGGAGATGGGGGAACTTAAATGAATCCTAAAGTGCCTTGCTTGCATTCCTCACCCTCTCCCTCTCCGCTCTGCTTAGTTATTCCAGCCCATCACGGAAAACGCCGCGCCGCCGCCGCGGCTCGGCTCCTCCGTACGTCTGTTCGCCGGAGCCAGGTGCTCCGTCTCCTGGAGAGGTGTGGCCTGCTCCTAATTGCCTGGACCACGGTGAACTATGGGCAAACGCTCTGAGTGAAGGAGCACCGTGGAGGAATAATTTTGAATAAATCACATAGTTAGCCGCTTGGTATTTTCTGCCAAATAAGCACTTCAGCAGCCGTCTCACAAGGAGGTGCGAGCGTTCGAATGATGGGTCACTCGCCATAGGTCATGTTGGGGAGGATTTAAATGATTTAAATGATGTCACTGCCACTGAAGGGGACAGGTGGAGGAAGGATGTATAAGACAGCACCTCTTTGTTGTTTGAACCTGACAGATTCTCATCCCTCTCTCTTTTTTTTAACTTTTCCGTGTGAAGGAGTGCTCGTAGCCCTGGGAGGAAGGCTTCTTATGATGAGGGAGGTGAGAGGTGGCTTGGATCCCTTTCACTCTTTCTCTCTTCCTCTGTCTGCCAGCAGAAAATGTTTTTATTGAAGTCTGAGAAGTGCTGACCACAGAGAGACAAGTCCAGCACACACTCTAATGTTTCAAATCAAGAGATGAGCCACTTGTAATAAAATGCAGCCAAAATAGACTGAGGCTATCTGATGTCTGCCAAACAAGAAAACACAGTAATGTTGATTGTAGAAACCATCTGGAAACAAAGCTATAACGTTTATCTGTTACTATTTTGTGCTTTTTTAGCATCTTTAGCGCAGTTTTAATTGAGCACAACTTTTCAGATTACATGGAAGTTCATACAAGATGAAAAAGACAAATTAAAAGTGTTTGATACGTGGATTCTTAAAAGTTCTAAAGCCATCCTGTCATTTCCCCCCAATCTATCAAAAACACCCATGGGACAAGGGGAATAAGGGGGAAAAATAAGTGGAAGATTGATATGCCTACATATCTGAATGCATTTAGCACATAAATTGGGGGAAAAAAAGAAAATTTTTGCACTTATGTGTGTAATAGAACAATTGATCATTTTAAACACACAAAGAGATCACAGCAAGTCAGCAGCTGTCCAACAGGAACTTTAACTTTCAAACTTATAATCATAAAGATCATTTCTTAATTCAACAATTTAGACTTTGGTTAAATTTTAACTAAATTTTTTTTTGGAGTGGGAATTATACATAAACATCAGCTTCAGTTGATACTGTACATTTTATACCAGAAATGTGTAGCTTTATTATTTAACCAAACATCATGCAGAGTTGCATAGAGGTTTGAGAAACCTTTTAGAATCCTGTAACATTTCTGGATTAATGTGAACTTAATTAGATTTTTCACACAAAACCAAGACATGGATTAAAAAAATGTAATTTTTCATCTGATTTAAAAATATTTTCGTGTGTTGAGTAACCACTGAAACAAAATAACATGTTTTTTTGTTCTCAATTAATAGAATAGAGTGAATTCTGTTTATTTACCCTTAGGTCTTATCAGACTTTGATACATTTAATGCAGAAATAATGAAATATCTAGAGCAGGGGTGTCAAACTCATTTTCACTGAGGGCCAAATGAGCATTATGGTGGCCCCAGAGGGCCAATTGTAATTAACGTTAACCTTTTATGTTTAACTTTGACTAAACACAAAACGTCACGTTCCTCGTCTCAGCGTTACAGCTGAGCACTGCTTAAAAACGATAACTGAGCTCTATGTGGTATTTCTTACATAGAAACAGAGTTTTAACATATCCTCTTATGAACACTGAGAGGTACTACATGTACGACTAACTAAATCTTTTTATTTTTTTGTAAATAGGAGCAGATATCATAAGATTTTTTTTCTTCTTCTGCTGCCTTTCATTTTATTTTATTTTATTTGTATTATTTTGTTGTAAGTAATTTGTTTTCTTTGTTTTAAATGAAATGAATAAAGTATTACATAAAAAAATTGTGAAATAGATAAAACTGAAACAATATTAAAAGTAAAAGCGTTTTACTCACTGTGGAGTTGTAGTGAGTAGCTGTCGTCTAGAAATCTAAATTTTCCTACTTTCTGACAGGGATTTCCCATGCATGATTGACATGCATTATAGGAGATGTAGGTCATTTCTGGCTTTAAAACAGCTTATTTTGAGACAATAATACAGAGCTATTCAATTCAATTGTTCAGGAGGCCACAGGTACTTAAAGCCAACAACTAAAGGGTCTGTTAAGTATTATTATCATTTACCTTTTAAATTAGTTTAAATTTGTTGCATTGCATCATAAATTTAAAGCTTACCATTGATATGAAATCTATTTTTTATATTAAATAAGGTCAATTATTTTTTTTTCGTGTGTATGGTGGGGGTGGGAGGTCAGATTTTTTTTTTTTTGCATCAGCTTGTAGTATATTTTTTGCATTAGTTGTAGTGTAGACTTCTACTAACTTTGCGCTGGAAAAATATTTTGCGACTCTATTCACTTTTGATTTCTCTCATTGCTATTGTTTTGTTACTGACACCCAGAGCCTTATCTTGCATTTATAAGACAAACTGCTTCAGGCTTTCAAACAACTCTGCTCCATGCAAAGCTATCAACAGTTTCTGGTAAGTTGTGTGTGTAAATGTACACATACAAGTGTGCACGTCCGTGTGTTTGCATGTGCTTTGACACTGAGTTAACACTAGTTTACAACTTAATCAGTCTGTGTAACTGAATGCATATTTATCAGAAAGGAAAATTCATGTTCAAAGCCTCAGACTTCAGCAGCTACATAATTATCAAACACACACAAACACGCGTGCACACACACACACACACACACAACACCACATTTCATTAGCGAGGCAGATTCAGGCAGCGGTAGATTAAAAACAACGTGTGTTTTTACGGGTCCATAAATCAAGCCCGGTACGAGAAGGATTCATTTAGAGAACACCGCGGTTTTGGCGTAGAGCTGCCGCCACGTGACTGGAGCTCAACGGCGATACTTGTGATACACTGCCTTTTTATTAGTTTCATTCTCTCCTGCCCCATATCGGTAATCATCTTTCAGCTCGCAGGTGACTTGCAGAGTAGGCTGGATGCTGTGTTTATTTTTGTAGTACATTTCCATGATTAAAAAGCCAAAGCCGTTTTAACCATGATTAAGGCTGCACATGTGCAAATGCTCAGACCTACAGAACAGAAATAATGTATCCTAATCTTACATGGCTTTATTGATCTTGTGTCTGCAGTATAAATAAACCACCGCGTTGAGCTATTTTTACACCACACCTGCTGTTTGGATGGAAACGCCAGGTCATATCCGTTTCTCTTCTCATCCACCGAGCCGGCTCTCCCAAAGGGACGGTGGATGGAGAGCGGGGCTGTTAATCTGTTAGAGCCGTATGGGCTGCTTTTATTTCCAAGCTTGCATTTTATTGATGTGTGAATCACATAACGGGCAAACATTTTGTTTATCTGTGGTGTTCTGAAACACTCACATGTGCTTCATCTGTTGTGCAGTCACTTCTGAGTCTCTTTCAGGTTTAGCCGTGCGCTCATGTGTCAGGTGTTTCTGGGTGCAGTTCCAGCCTGAGACCAGCATTGACACAGAGAGCAGGTGTAATTTCCCCTGCACTAAAACCCCAACAAGTGGCACCTGGGGAGAGAGGAGCATATTACAGGTTCAAGCGACTATGCTCCCCTTTACCACAGAGAGCTACGAGCTCTCCTGACCTGTGACCAGCCTCAGCTCTGTGTGTGTGTGAGTGTGTGTGTGTGTGTGTGTGAACGCCCAGGGAGGCTCAGAGGTGTCGCAGCTACCTCACTGTTTCTTTCAGAGTGTAAAGCATTTATTAGGGTTTAGACCTGTTTGGGGGGCCGCAGGGCAATATTATTTCACATCCTCCAGTTGAGAAGTGTGTGTGTGTGTGTGTGTCGGCTATACCCAACAACTTTCAGAAAACCAGCTCTATAAAGAAAGCGGTTTTGGAAGGTGAACTGGGTTGGTAAATATATCAAATAACGCTGTAATAAAGGCTGCTGTAAACCAGTGAACACAGTTTAACCTCTGACCACCTACTCCCGCAGCTCACAGGGCTGTATGTAGACCACCACAGCTCTGCTGATTAATTTTGCTGTGGAGCATGAGATTGAAGCAAAGTACCTTGAACTCTGGTTTCTTCCAAGTTTTGATCTGTCACGTGGATCAGACACTCTTTTTCTGTCTCAGGACAGTTGAGGTTTTACGAATATTTAAGTAACTGACTGTTTATTAAAGGGGAGGTGTTATGTATTTCACAGGCACGTAGTTCAATTCTATACAACAAACAAGTAATCGTTGCGTTCAGTTGTGATGAAAATATTGTGTATATCAAAATTTAATTTGACTTTGCATCATAGCCTATCTAAACACCTTGAAATTGGTCTGTCTTTTTAAAAACCTCCTGACACTCTCACTCCAACAGGTCATCACAGCAATGCTTCAGGCGAGGGGTGCTCTGTGTGGGAGGAGCTAAGCTGGGGCCTGAGCTCCAGGGAGGAGCTTTGTAATAGGCAGTGATTTGTACCAGCAAGCGTTTAGGCAGCTCCACATGGCTACCACAGGAGATTTAAGGATTTCTCAAACTTGCATGAATGAGTCAAAGCGACACTCTGGGCATGTTTTTGATGAGGGAAATTATAACATGATATAATGCTCAGAAAAATAGATTTTACATAATACCCCAAACTGATTGTCCTGTCACAGCTTAGCAGCAGTACGTGTGAAGGCATAGGTTTGTATTTATATAAAACAATGCATTAAATTGAAACCAGGGGAAAAAGTTGGTTAGTCAATACTGTGTGACATGAAGCCACGTTATCAATCATGTCTGTGTGTTTGTTTGTCTGTAGTGCAAAATATCTTATGGACCAGTATATAGAGTTTAATGAAACACAAAATGTAATCATTAAATGTACCTCTGCAACTGATCATCTTTTAGAGTCAACTTCATTCAAGACAGCTGCCACAGCTATATGACCTTAGCACACACAAAAATGTCTAACTCTCAGTGTTTGAGATATCGAGGTAAAATTTGGTGAAAGCAGCTGAAATTCACAGTCATGACGTAACAATTTTTCACCATCTCAGGCGATATTTAGGAATGCTATGCCTTTTATTCTCTTCTTGCTTTAGTGGCATAACTGGTGTGTAGAAGTCGGTATTGTGAACTGAAAATGTTGCACAGAAAACGACAACCAAAAAAAAAAAAAAAAAGACCCAAACGTTGTAACAAGACTTTGGGAAATAGTCAGTTTCTGAGTTCCTTCAGCTGAAAAAAACTCATTCCTCTCACAGTCTCCTTATTAAACTAAACTACTCATATTAGAGGTATGTGAAAATGACAACCCATCAAGAGGAACCTTTTAGTTCTTTGAAAAAAGTGTCCTTTACTAAAGAAAAGTACAACTTTGATCAAAACGTTCACCTTGATCATACATTGTCCAGTATTTTTAATTTTTCTACCACATTATGTTTTAAAAGAAAGAATTGTATCACAAACATGCTCTCATATGTTGTGTTTTCCTCTCATATTTAGTGGACTAATTTTCACATCTTTAAATGTTTTGAAGAAACTTTTTTCATTTATTCTAGTGAATGAATGACAAAGACGAGACACCTCGGGCGAACTGGAAAAACCGACCTGATGTGATGAGGAGAAAAATCATGAGAGATAAAGGAGGAGCAGAATATAAGTGAGCAGAGGGGTGGACGTAGGAGTGGGGAGGGGTGAGGGGCTAAGATGCTCATGTATTAAATCACACAGCGGCCCAGGGGTCGGATTCATCAAGACTGATTCAGAGCTATTGAGTTTGGACTCCATCTCCCATAAATCCCGGCATGTGACGCTGATGGATGTGGGCCATAAAGCCTCCCGCTCTGACATGTGGAGAGTAACACGGAGAACCATGGGAAAATGTGAGTGCTCCAGGTTAATGTCAACGAGGCCTGGGAGTGAAGAGGGGATGATGGAAAGAAGGAAAGTCGCGGACGGCGAGGGATCAGAGGTGTGGAGGGGGCGGGGGGCATTGAGAAGACTGAGTGGGCTGAGAGCAGAATGTGAAAAAGCAGAGCATTTGTGGGAACTTTGGAACAGAATTTGGCGTCATTTTGCCATCATTCTGCGGTGATCATACTGATTTAAAACCACGTTCTTTTAGTTTTGTAGATTAAGACGTTACATTTTACAAATGTAACTGAGCTGCATTGTAATATAGTAATGTGTCACCTAAGAATTGATATGTTTGTATTTTTTATTTTATGACTTTGCTGCATTTGATTTATAATGAATACAATTTATCAAAAAAAACCAGCAGTGATTATAATAGTCCAAGCTACAGATATTGCAAAACTGACTAGACAGGCAATGCAGACGTGTGCTCATCCTCATTAACAGAGCCCCGCTTGGACCATAAAGTGGCATCCCACTGTGCACGAGGAAAATGCCCTGATTACGGGGGGGCAGAAGGGCATTGCGGCCCTAATGAAGCCGTCCACCGCAGTCATTTATGTTATTGGTATGGGTGGTATAGTGGCTGGGCCTATGGGATGCGCTGACTTACGAATGGACATGAGATGATGTTTGTAGTATCTTTGTAAAGACGAGCTAGCTGGGAGGGCTGGGGGAATACTGTGCGTTCACCCCTCATTTGGAGGAGTCAGTTTTACTAAATTGAGGCTAAAGGGAAATGAGTTTGTATTAAGCACCAGGGGAGACTCTGATTTTTTACAAAGAACTAAAAGAGAAATGAGAAGTGTGTGTGTGTGTGTGTGTGTGTGGTCTGTTTGTGTTTTCTTCTACCGTGGAGTTTTTGCTCTCTATTTAAAAAAAAAAAAGTCACGACTGAAAATAACCTCACTTATCTTTATCATGTTATTTAATTTACATTTTAATGACATGATATGTTATCAATAAAAGATTAAGGTTTTGTTTAATGTTCCAGAAAAAGACTTTAATCTAATTTTATTAAAAATTTGAAAGCAATCTGCATATTTTTGTGACTCCGCTGCCAAGAGGGTAAAGTCAACTCTTATACGCAAAACATTTTACATTTCTGTCTTCAAAGTCTTTAATTAGTAATAAAATAAATTTGAAAAGTTGGGAAAAGACACTGTTTTTTGCGTTACCTGTAAAAAGCTACAGTGTCAAATCATTGGACATTTTTTATGTTTTATTCTTTTGCTTGCGTTATTGAACACATTTTTAACTGGTGGATTACATTTTGTCTTGGTTTTTCCTTGATAATCTGCCCGGCAGTTGTTGAATAGAGGCACGAAACAATGTTCATTTGACAAAAAGTCTTTGATGAGAATTTAAAGAAACCTAAAGAAACAAAAAAAGCCTTTTAAGTCTTACAAAAGCTTAGGATAAATCTCAGGAATTCGACAATCCTCACTCCTCTAATGTATCCTCTTCTTAGTTTCCTAATTCTCACTTTTTATGTCCCACCCCACATCCCTCCCATCAGCACTGCCACAGGAGCTACCTGAGGCCCTTGTGTCCACCTCATTCATCACCTGGGTTTGATTCTTCTGCTCTCAGAGAGAAAAAAGATGGAAAAAAGAGTTGAGGTGGAAGAGTAAAAAGCCATAACAAACCCTCCTCTGTTCCCTCTCTTTTTAGTCTACCTCGCTTCCTTCAGTGTGTGAGGGAGAGATGAATGCAGCCAGTGGAATTAATTGCACTCCGTTACTGAAGATCAGCAAGTTTGCTCTGTTGGCGTGCTGATCTGCCATATGGCTGCCCACTAGGTGAACACTTTGATTAATGTTGCCCACTTCCCGGTTTTTTCCCCCCACTAATATTTGATTCTGATAACTGAAGCTCAGCTCCTCCATCCTGGATCTCTCCGTGTTCGGTTCTCACTCTCCCTAGTTTCCTTTTCTTCTTCTGCTCACCTGAGCCATCTGTATTTGCAGCTAAAGTTGAGTTTTTGTTGCTGTGATTGTAGGCAGTGTTGAGTATCTGAGATTAGATGAGGAAAGAAAGGCCTGAGTGTTTGTGTAAGGAGGGGATTTGGACCTATGGGTACGTGTCCTTCACAGTTGATTAGGCCTCTGGTGTGTTGAATGTTTCTCTATTAGCTTCCTTAGTCCGTCGTCTTCTTCTGTGTGTAGTGACTACTCTGTAGCCCAGAGGTCTTAGATGCACAAACACACATGCACACACATGCACACAGTCAGATAGGACACTGTGCTGGGGTTCAGGCAGTAACAAGGAGGTGAACAGATGCTGGAGTCACAATATCAATAGGGCTCACTGTAGGTAATAATACCTTAGCAGGGTTCAGCCATGAGACGGCGCTAACTAGAGAGGCAACTCTCAAGTGGAGCATTTGCTTTCTGCAAATCACACCATGTAGCTGTGTGTGTGTTTGTGTTGGGCTGTGTGCGGCGCAGGTACTCCCATTACCAACTGGTTTTTGCTGCAGAGGTGCAGTGGGAGTGTGTCAGTGCCATCCTCGCTCTAAGATAAAACGTTCTCACCTGAGGTCACAAGTTCAAGTTGTTCTTTTTTTCTCCTGTTATAATGAGGCAGCGATACAGCGCTCTATGCAGACATCTATGCTGGAAGATCTATTGCAATCACACGGGTGCTTTGTTTTCCCTCTGCTTTATGGCCTGTTCTTGCCGCTCGTCGATCTTGGTCTCCCTCAGTCTTGTTAAGTGCTGCCATTCTCCAGTGTTTGGATGTGGCCCAGAGGGCCCTTAGTGAGACCAGGAGCTGAGAATGAGCTGCAAACCCCAGCCAGCGGGTGCCCACAGTAGGCTGCCAGTCCCCCTAAATCTCCCTGATTACCTGGGGTGGCTATGGTGTGATGGGGGTGTTACAAAGGTGGTGGGCTCTCTAAAGAGGCTGATTGAGATGCAAATGGAGGCCATAACTCAGAGGTAATGCAGACCTGAGCACCCTTTGCCTCGTCCGTTCCTGCTCACCTCACTCTCTCGTCTCTCCCCATTTACTTCAGTATAGGAGGAGGGACTGTTATTGTCTCAGGGTAAAGTTAGGTATTTATCATAGCATGTGAGAAGTACTGTGTTAGGGGTTAGGGAAAGTAGAGTAACTAACGATATGGGTGCAAATGATTAGTCAGAAGAAAAAACAATCCAAAACAAACGAAAAAAAAAACAAAAAAACTTTTTGTTCTCTGTCCTCATTGGGAGTGACACAAGTTTAATCTTCATATAAATCTTGGTTATATAATGGAGCTTCTTATGCAGTTTAAAAAACTTGAAGTTTTTTTTTTTTTTTGAATTGAGGAAACTTTCTGGACAGGAAGCAGAACATCTTTAACTCCACAATCAAAGTCAAGTTGTTTAGTTTTTTTAATGTAACTTTTATTCGCCACAGCCTGGATTATCTAATCCACACCAGGATATTTTTAAGTTAAAGAAAGACCAAACGCCCTGAATGAACGTGTTGCTTTATCTGGCCACAAACGCAGACCCACCTCCAGCTACCCAAACCGCCTTGTGTTTCTTGGAGAGAACAGATGGACACAGTAAAGTGTGAGGGACGCTGGGCTTGCCGGTGGAAAGGTAGAATGAGCAGAGGAGGAGGGGAGGAGTAATTGCACAGTCCTTTGCTGAATTGTTCTGTGGATGCAAATTTAAATCCCTCCTATTATTTTAATAATCTGCCTTTTACTGCTTGTGCTCGGATCATTTGTTTGCAAACCAGGTTATTTGGAGAGGGAGGCTCGGGGGTAATTTCATGCTTTGGAGCATTTATATCTATAACTTAATGAGGAGAGGGCCTGTTGTTTCCTGGTAATACACTGCTAGAGGGAAGCAAACTTTTTATTCTCCGTTTAGGGTACTGTTAGAGGGCAATAACGTGGGATTACTCTGATGGAATTAAGGAGCAAACTAAGGAGAGGTCTAATGCAGCTTTAGACCAGTCTTTCTACCTTAATACTGGTGTTTAATTCCAGTTTCTAAAGGGTTATGAGATGGACTTTTACATTTACATGTATCTTGAAAGAGATGTTTTTTTCCCTTTAAATTTGAGACACTCGCTTGAACGATTTGGCAACTGTTTTACGCCATCCTAACACAACTGGGCTCAAACCTGCAGCCTCAGGATTGCGAGACCGTAGTCCTGACCGCCAAGCTACCACAGCCCACTTGTCACATTTTGTTTGTGCGCCAAAAAGAAATCCAAACACGCTTCACTGCCAAGGCAGAAGGTCAGTCAGCGCAAACTCAATTTATCCCAATCCTAATACGTTTAGTTAAGAGGCAAAAGGAAGAACGAGTGTCTTGAGAAGGCAGCTCACGGCTTTGTGAGATAATCAGGATTGTTAATGCAGTTATGTTCATTCGTTGGAGCCGAAGACATTGTGGGATACAGTGATGATGTTGGGAAAAGCTGCGAGTCCACGTCCTTCTCGTCTTCTTCCTCGTCTTCTTCCCCTCCCTCCTCGCTGTCACTCCTCCTCCTCATCCGCTCCCTTGTGAAGGACTTTACTTTCGGCAAATCGAATCAGACTGCATGAATTAAAGTAATAATTCAATTTGTTTACAAGGCATCATTTGTTCTCTGTCACACCAGTGGTCCGCTGACAATCTGCAGCTCTCTGACCCCCCCGGCCTTTGCCGAGGTCACGTGATGCATTTGTTACGTCATCCAGGCGCCAGGCGTGCTAAAGATGCATGATGAGAATCCTATTATTCAGATTTGTGTAACATTTTAACAGAAGCGTGACCTTATCAGCAGACAGATCATGTAAACGGTGCTTAAATGACTGCGCTCGGCTGTAATGAATGTGTTTGAGTATGAAAAGCGCAACAACGGTAATAATAAACATATCGGATGGTGACCCCTGCATTTCCCCCCTCGTTTTAAATTTGAGATTACATCTTTTGTCAGTTTATAATGATAAAACAATATCCTGTGTGATTTCCTACAAGAGAAAACAGCTTTGCATTGCTGAGAGAAAAGATAAATGCACAATCTCTTGTATTTTCACAGAAAACTATTGTAACGCTTGAAAATGGTTGGCACTTTAGGATATTGCCAAACAAAAAGGCTTTTAATCAAAGTGAATACCGAACCCCGAGGAGCATAAAAAAAAACTCCTCCTGCATCAAAAGGCCTATTATACATTTACTCACATCAAAGGTCTCTGCATTTCTTAATTGCGAGATTCTTTTCCCGTTCAGTTATGTGATGCTTGTTTTTATAAAGCTGATGCAAAAATCAAAGAGGCTTAATTTATTATCTCCACACAGGGATGTGCGCGTTCACCGCCGTGGTGAGTAAACGCCAGCCCTCTCTGCCTGTGTTTTTCCTACCAGGCCTCGGGAAAGCGAGACGATACAAGTCACAAGCATTTTAGGAGAAATTAAAAGTAGAAGGTTTAGATAAAGCAATCACATTACTGCCGCGCTTGAAAAGAACACATTATTTTGTACTTGGGAGAGTGGGAGCTTTTCTGCTGACACCCCTAAGTAGAAAGTTGCATGTATATAGAGGTGCAGAGGGTCCAGGAGGTTTTTTTTTTCTTCTTTTCTCCTTTATTGTAATCTAACCTCAATGTAATCAGCCTATAAGTCTGTTTGTGCTGTTCAGCCAGACACTAAAGCCCCTGTGCAGAATTGCAAAATAAGTTGGGTGTAAATATGTAATTGCCAGTGCTTATTCGGAGATCTGAAATATTAGGGAGCAATATGGATCGCATTAAAATCCTGGTTGTTAGGGGGGTATCGGTTACACCGAAGACATGCAGGAAAATGTGCACTGTCTGCGAATCTGGCGGAGATAGAGTGGGTGAGATGAGGGGGGGAGATAGGAGCAGGAGAGAGTGAGGAAATGGAGAAGAAGAGACGGGAGAGGAAGAGGAGAGAAAGATGAAAATCTCTTGATGTCTCTCTGAGAACATAGACAGATTATTTAAATCTCCATCTCTTTTTAATGTAAATGTGATCAGGCTCTGCCCTGGGTGAAGAAGTGAAAGAAGCAAAGTTGAAACAGACACACACACACACGCTCACACACACATTGACAGACGTATGACGACCGAGATATGAGATCCTTAAAACTGTTAGTCTTGAAGACAGGATGTTACCAACTTTTCTGTGCATTTTATCAAACTTCAGTCCAAGATGTCCTTTGTCGTACAGAAAACCTCTCTGTTTGGCTCGGGTCTGAAGTGTGTTCCAGTTTGCGTTGGTGCGTGTATAAGTTTGTGTATACGTGTGTGTTTGTGTGGAACCTGATATCTGCCTCAGGCCCCATGGCCCTGGTCTGTCTGCATCCGAAAAGCAAACTCTGCAATTATGATGACCGCCCTGTCCTTTTCATTTCCCATCTCCGTCTCTGCCTCTCTGTCTGTCCCGAGCTCTCTTCCTCCCCCTGTCTTTATTTTTCTCTTTCTCTGACCTGTCTGTTTTGAAAGGTAAAGAACATTTTGGTAATTTTACAAACACAAAGACCCAATACCTCAAACTGAAGTGTGGGACAATCTCAAAATCTTCTTGCACTTGCTTGTCTGATCTTTTTATACACATCATAATGATTTCATGTGATGTCAATTTTTTGAAGACTTCCCATTAAAATTTACCAACAAGACATGATTTTATATCAAATAAAATTCGAAAATTGTGTAAACCCTAAAGTCTAATTTTCGGTATTATTTTGATAGTCTTGCCAGTTTTGCTTAACTTCTTAAATGAAATTTGAATTTAGAATGGCATCCATATAAACCACTTAGTTAAAGTGGTGCTTTTTGTGTTAAAGGTTTGAATGATTAAAATAATATTAGATTGTTTTGAGTTTTTATTGGTTTAAAATTGTGGTAAGAGAGACTGAGTGTGCAGCAAATGAGCCAATTATAGCCCTTTACATTTATTGCATTTATTAAATTTATTTGATAGTTTAAGGCAACAATTACATCACAAATGAAGATCAGAAAAACCTCTCTGTACAATAAGTTTAAAATATAAAATGTCTTTGCTGTGAATACATTCGGCTTGCTCATTTATGCACAAATATCAAAGAACAATACAGTATAAAATAAAACCACTGCTTATACACTCTAAGAAATGAAATGTTGGATTTACTTAACCATGTTATGTGACCTGGTTCCACTTAACTGAGTTGAGTA
>JAUBOC010000011.1:15505830-15529424 GCA_032275365.1 Anablepsoides cearensis | reverse complement strand
CGCTTTACACTTACAGACATTCACCCATTCACACTCACATTCACACACTGATGATTATGATGACCCAAAATAAAACTACTTGTTTAGAAAGAAAAAAACCTAAAAACATGAATAGGGTTTTGATAACATGCTGATTGTTTAGCAGATTAAAACAATGAAATGTTCGGCCTTTTAAAAGCCATAAAAAGTATGAAAAAATTGCTCAACATGATCTATTTGTAACCTTCTGTTTTCTGTCTCAACAGCACAAAGCGAGAGTAGAGGCCATGATGTGCAACCTGGCTTCTCTCCGGAGTGTTCGGGAGTTTGCGGAGTCTTTCAGGGCCAAAAAACTGTGAGTATGAATCTAAATCTGACATTTTTAAAGTTTTCTGTTTTAACCTTTCTGAATGCTTTCTTATATTTAAAGAATTCAAAAGATTTACAAAACTTTATCAGTCTACATCTATGTTTTTTCCATGAGATTAATCATTTCTTGCAAACATATCATTTATTAGTAGTTTTTTTGGCTTCTCTTTTTACTTAGTGAAAATAATTTACAGTTATTATTTGGTATCAAAAAGTGTCTCTTTTTAAAGACTAGTTTCTGTATTTATCACTGTTGTTATGCCATAATTAAGGGCTAGCTGAAACACACCATATGGACCAGGCCTCAGGAGTGAGTGTGTGTATTTTCATCACATTTGCTTGACATTGGTCGAACACTTTCTATCATTCATTTTGTTGTGGTCAGCTTTTACAGGATGCGCCTTGCGTTCGGTCGTTCCGTTGCTATTTTGGGGTCATGAATACTGTCATCCGCCCGCAGGTCTCAATGCAGCGAAGTGTGTGTGTGTTTGTGTGTTGGTGTGTTGGTGTCAAGGGAGCCCTTTGGGGAGAGGCAGGGCAGTCATCGCCCGTAGCAGCCCTGGGGCAGGGTATGGCCGTCCAGGGCACACGTCTTGGGTCACAGCCAAACTTCATGGTGGCTCCCTTTGCTCCGTTTCTTAAAGTTTTCCTTCAGCTCTTCCACAAAATCCTTTAACTCTTCTGTTCCTATAATTGCTCTCCTACATTTTTTTTTGGTTTTACTAATTGTTTATCTGCTGCAGTTGTTCTGTCTTTCTCTCTCTCTCTCTCATGTTGTCTCCATCTGTGTCGTTCTCTCTTTACCTCAGTATTTTGGCAAGGTTGTATTTCTTCATTAGCCGTGCTGTTTGGGGGGGAGTGGGGGGGACTCCCAGGGGACGTCAGAGTACATTAATTCTCATCAGAAGGCGAACAGAGCAGAGTGGAGGCTGGGAGCTCTGAGCTGTGAATGGCACTGGGCAGCTGTCTGAGTCTACCACCACTCTATTACTGCACGTATGTCTTCAGGCATAACACACACACACACGTGCGCGTGCGTGCACACACAACAAGCACATGTATGTGCATACGTCCACACCTCTGTGTGCACAGATGCACGCGCACACACGCGTCTGTAAACACGCACACAATAATGCTCCTGCAGCGTGTCATTGACAGGTGAAATGTAATCAGAGTCTTTTTCTTTTCGTTCTCTCGTTTCTCACTCTCTTGCTTTTAAGTGCTTTAGTCAGTGGCTTTCACGCTGCTTTGTGTTCCATTGACCCCGATTCTGCTTTAATTGCCTGTCCTTTGAAATGAAATTACCTGGATATTGATATTGTTGAATGCAGTGCGATTTCATTGGGACGTAATTGATGGAGGACGCCGCTGACAGAAAGCCCTAATACAATTTCTACTGAACGCTCCGTAATTAACACGTGCAATTTGTTCTCACCGTTGATCTGTTTTTTTTTTTTTTCCTCTCCCTGCATTTATTTTGCTCTCATTTAAAGCACAATAATTGTGTAAATAAAGTTGCCCTTTGTTTTATGGTCACTTTCTGAGCAACATTTTAAAACTTTACCATCATTTACTTCTGGTTCATAGGTTTAAATATGGGTCAGAACGAGTGGAGTTCACATATTCACACTGGATGTGTGTTTCCAGTTTCCCTCTTTCCAATAAAGCGCTGTGTTAATGACCACCAGTCTGAGCCCTGCTCACACAGGCAATCTCTTCCTGCTGGCCTACATTATCATAGAGGTCAGGGGTCACACCCATGGGGGTTATTTAAAGTAAATATATAAACGGATGTCTCCCTGTTTGGTAGTTAACACCCTCGTTTGACCAGCGCTGAGATTGCACAGTGCTCACAGTTTTGTGCGAGGCCTTAATGTGGAGAGAGGGACTCCGGTATGCAGCAATAGGCCTATTAAAGACATTCATTAGACCTGCGCTTATGAGAGAGGGACTAACTGGTGGGCAGTTGAATTAACAGGCCTTTTACATTACAAGCAGACTCACCAGAGGCCCGTCTGAGTTGTGTGGGGGAAATTCTCTGCTAGCCAGAGAAAAGTTGCGAGGGTTTTTCATCATAAATTTGCGATTTACTTTGAGTGACGTACCGGATTTGCCCCTTTGTCGTGACAGGAAAAGGTCACGGTGTTTAATTCCTAAGAGAGGTTACTGGAATAAAGATTAGTTTAGAGTAAAAGCTTTAGTGAAAGGTTAAAAACTCAGGTCAGGAGTTCATTCCTTGGTGTTATTGCAAAGCCCCCAGTGAGCACGTTGAGGACTGAGCCAAGAGTTTTTCCTTGTGTAGCACAACGATGCTGTACTTCACAGTCTATTAGAAAACAGAACTTTGGTCCAGAAACAACTGAGGTAAGTTGCTGTGTTTTTAATCAAAGAGGAATCTTGCAGCAGAATGGGAAATAGCAGCATCTTTTAACTTTTCTGTATCGTTTTATCAGTTTGGGTTTGTTTTCCCCCTCAAAACCATTAAGTTAGACTTCTTCAACTTCTTGTATTTTGGATGAAAATTTAAATACCCCTATGCTGGTGTGTTGATTATATGCTGAGGTTGGCATTCTTTAAGTTGACTCACGCCTAGGTTTGTGCTCTTTAATGAACCTAGTGTGTTCAGAGGCCTGAAGGTGATCGTACAGTACAGTACTATGTAATAGCATGGGATGGCTCATTATAGAAAGGCATAACAATTCACACATTAATTTTCCAGCATCCAGTTTTTAATTAATCCAGTAGGCAGTCTTAAACACAGGGTACACAAATTGCCTTCGGCCTCATAATTAATTCTAATGGAAGAAATTAAAAATTGGTGGGGTGTGTTTGGATTGTTCGCCTGTGTTACTGTGCTTTGGAGCTCATTGGAGCGTCACTGTCACCGACAAGGATCTCTCACTCCCTTGACCAATCCTGCAGCCTCCTATCCCGTGCCACTTGAAAAGGTAGAGGTACGCTTTCAATCAGTGGAAATCCAACGCATGTGAAGACCTATTAAACCAATTTTTATAGGCCTCGAAGTCAAAGGCTTGTGAGAACATTTTCCTTGATTTGTTTGGACTTTTCTGGTGGTAGATTTGGTTACTCAGTACCTTCACAGTATCACCACTCGTTACTTCCACCACTGGTGCGTTTAAATGATTTGCGATTGCTTTTCATTGAGTTGCTGCTCTTGGATCCTTGCCAGCTGTATTTAGTATCTGTGGTACTTGGGCACCAAAGGGAGTTTTAATATAAACCTCAGTATTGTATCAGGATTATTGATGCTCTGTCTCCATTGGCCTCAAGCATCTATCTTTCCGTTTTCACTTCATATGTTTTACTTTAGTTTCTACATCCTATTAAGATAAACAATATCTAGCATCATTGTTTTCACTGTATAATTATTTATTTAGCTGTATTTTGTTGTTTCCTCTTGTTGTAGACCTCTGCACATTCTGGTTTGTAACGCAGCCGTGTGCACTCAGCCCTGGACCCTGACCGAAGACGGCCTGGAGTCCACCTTCCAGGTCTGCCACCTTGGTCACTTCCTCCTTGTGCAGAGCCTGCAGGACGTCCTGCGTCGTTCAGCTCCTGCTCGGGTCGTGGTTGTGTCCTCAGAGTCCCACAGGTAAACCCAAGTAACTGCATAACTTAATGCTTTATTTTGCATCAGTGTGTCTAAATCAGGGATGGCCAAATTGCAGCCCCAAACTGTTTTTAATTTATTTTATTTTTTAATAACAAAAGAACTCAAAGCAGCTCTTAGATTAATTAAAAAATATATATATATATTTTTTAATGTCAGTTTTAGTACAAAATGTGGTCCTCTGGTAGTGTCCCTTCCGTCATTTAAGTTGCCCACCCCTATGTAAATGATTTAAAAAACAAAGTATTAAATATTTTTTAGGCTGACTGCTTATAATGGTAAGTAATTTTTAAAAAGAGTATTGCCTTTTTTAACTTTACTTAACAGTGCTCTGTGGAGCTGTCTCATACACAAACATCTGTTGATGGAAAACATTTCTCTTTCCCTCTATTGTTAGATTTCTTGCAAACACATTCGACCAGTTTCACAAAAAAAAAAAAAAAAAAACTTGCAGTGGTTAAAGCATTCTGTAGAACAAATGACAGAAAACGTTAGAACAACAAACAAACATTTTATCACATTTGTGACTCATAACAGGGAAATGGTCGTATATTCTGTCCTCTAATTCTACAAACACTGAACACAGGCTGCGTAATGGAAAACAAACATTTCTGAATCTAAAAAGCTTCAGTTCCCATTCTCTTCCACTGTTCGGCTTTACTAACATCACATTGTTAGAGTTTAAAAAGTAATTTTTTTAAACTACCCTGTCTGGTCTCCAGCCCTTCTACTTGCTGTTAAAAGTGCCAGACTGGTTAGTTTTAAGGACAGAATTGACAGATAAGACTTACTGGGTATTGTCAAACATGACAGCCTCACTCACTGAAACTCATTTCCTTCAACACGCTGTCACTACAAATCAAACGTATCATCAGCATGATGGATGGACTTATCAGCTAAAATTTACTTTGATCAAGTATCTGCTGCTTTCGGTCTGACCCCCTGACTCAGCCTCTTTTTCCTTCTCCCCCCCATCTCATCTATTGTTCTTTGAATCTATCTTTTTTTTTGTTAAGCAACTGCGCTCTACAGGCTTATGTTCTTCATACTGTATGGCATGATGTCCTGCAGTGATCTTTGAGCTCAAAGCCCTGAGCCATGTGTTTCAGAGTCAGTCTCTCTCTGTCTGTGTGCAGCATTGATTCTGGCTTCAGTCAGTCAGACGGCCGAGCAGTGATTGATTGGAGCTCTGGAGAGTGACCTGAGAACGAGGGAGCGTACACAGAGTCATTCTAGCAAATCAAGCTGCACCATTATTACAGGATCCCTCATATGAGCTATGATAAAATACCATACATGAAAGATTAGGAGCGGCGTTTGGACACTCAGATTCATTTTGCAAGCTCTAAAAATAAAAGTGCTTGTGTGCGTTGGAAAAGCTTACTGTAAACCTTTAATTGATTGAAGGCTTGCTTAAGACAAATTCTGGTAGGTATAAATGCTACTGGATCAAGTAAAATCTAAAGAAATTGTACATACTGCTTCACTCTTTGCTCTTCACCTCTTTCTTCCATCCTAACACATATCCTTACCTTCCCTCCTCACTCTACAATCAGCCGTGGCTTTAACTCCCTCAAAGGGAGCTTAAGAGAGTTAGTTACTCTCTAACACAGACTAGAAGAAGAGGAAAAAAGAGGAATTTTAGACAATATCTCATATTGCATCTCCCATTCTGTTTACCTCATTCCAGACTTATATTGCATCCTCTGAAGTTGTGTTTTTTACAGTTTCTGCCGATTTCCCATTTATTCACTTAGCTTTCCCTCACTGCCAGTGTGTGACCCCTGACCTAGCAGCATATTGTATTCCCTAAGCTCCTTGTCCTCTGGTAAATCATTGACCTGTGAGGGACAGGAACGGGTAAGGTGGACATTCACGTAATGGTTGGAACATGTTATCAGTTTTCACCACGGGGGCTTACTGTGGAATTGACTAAATACCAGTTTGCTTTAGTCTGTACTGCATCGAATCTGGTCAAACAAAGGCCTAGATGAAATTACCTCTAATAGATCCAAGCTGCAGCACTGGCAGTGTACTTTTATGTGCACTGTAAAATGATTGCCACCAAAATATCTATTACACTGAGTGCAAAGTCTCGTTTAAATCTAACTAGAAACAAGTTCAAGATATTGTGAAAGCAAATCATCGGTTGGGGGGGTGGGATTGCTCAGGCGATTGATTTATCAACCTCTACTTCCTAAAGTAGTTATGAAGTTGCAGCACATGAAATGAAAAGCCTGCAGATGTTGTAATTTAGCCAAGCAAGGATGTTGCGGAAGGCGACAGTAAACAAGAGGCAGCGAGCTTGTAAAATCACAACAAGGAAACCAGGTGACATTTTGATTGGTTGTTTTCTAATGACTGGATTAATATGTAGAATGTGTTGCGCTGGTTTGGAGCTCCTCTCTCTCTCTCTTTCTCTCGAACACACACAGCGCGTTTTTTTTTGCGTCCACGTGTTGTGATGTGGGTGCGACTGCATAACAACACGAGTAGTGTAATGTTTAAGGGGCCTTGTCAAACATCTGGAGTTTAACAGCTCTGTCGCAGGCAATTAAAGAACATCATGTCACGTCTTAGATTTGTATGCAGCCGGTACCACACATCTGCTGTCAGAAAGCCTTCACCGAGAGAGGCCGGAACCAGAATCTAGACTCACGCGCCTCAATGTGAACTCCCCTTTCAGGTTCACAGACCTGTTAGACTCGTGTGGAAAGGTGGACTTGGCCCTGCTGTCCCCCGCAAAGAAGGAGTACTGGTCCATGCTGGCGTACAACCGCGCCAAGCTCTGCAACGTCCTCTTCAGCAATGAGCTCCACCGGCGCCTCTCGCCGCATGGCGTGACCTCCAACGCAGTGCATCCGGGGAACATGATCTACACGTCCATTCACCGGAGCTGGTGGCTGATGACCTTCCTCTTCACGCTGGCCAGACCTTTCACCAAGTCTCTGGTAAGAAAGCAAGCTTCCATTTAAAAAAAAAAAAAAAAAGTGTTGAGTCACTGTGTGATGTAGAGCAGCTCGACCGAAGGCCCGCAGAATCCACCTCAGTGTCGTCTTTTGTTGACTTTGATACAAGTCTTACTGAGCCTGTATTTGTTTTGGCACATTCTTGGTAGCAAGAACAGGAACCGGATGGAGAGGGGGGGCTGGTCTACAGCGTCCTCAGGGTGATACTCTTCTTTCTTAGATAGAGGGATTCTGTTTGTTTCCCTCTTCCTCCTGTGACTGTTTATTTAACTCACAGGGACAGTTTGTTTCTCACAGATATAGCAGATCCAGTTGATCCTGCTGTTATGCAGTAAATTCACAACAGAATTTATGCTCTCCTACCACATAAATGACATTTCTGTGTGAAAAATGTTTTAATGCCATGCGACAACCTAGAGAACCCAAATGCTTTCCAATATGTCATTCTCAACCCTGTCTGAAAACATAGAGACATCAAACACTATGTCCTAAGATGCTGTTTTTTAAGACACTAAAAGAAAAGACGCTGGTTGCCATGCCATGAGAGACTTGTTTTTTTTCCTCTTCTTTTTTTATGACATTACAACTTTAATTTAGAAGTAGCTGTAAAACTAGATCCCCTCAGAAAATTGACACTTCACCGGGTTGGTTGTTGGAGTAACTGGACCTCTGCGCTTCGGGGAGTTTTGTGTTTTTTGGGTCAAGAGCTCCTGGTAGGGTCATTATCTGCTGAAGGAAGGAGCTGCAACTGTTACAGGAGATACAGTTATATACTGAAGCGTTGTCTCCACAATGAAACTACAGCACCAGGGCTTTTACTTTCTTTTTTTTCTTTTACTTTGCAGGAGTTGCCCAAAGAGATTAGAGTTTTCCAGTTTTTGTGGGGATTTTTCAAAAATCCCCACAAAAGCAGCTCTGTTAAGAAGAAAAACCTTCCCGATCCTAAACTAAGCCTGCATGATACGAGGAAAGTCACTGATGTGTAACGCAGTTGGGCAATACTGCAGGGATAGTGTGATTTCTGATAAACACAAGCAATGAAGTAAAATAAGTAAATACAAACATGGACCAACTCATACCTTTTGAATAATGTAAAACGTCATCAAGAAAAATAACTTTGAGCTATTTTTTAATTGAATTGGACGCTTTGTGTGAACCCATAATGTATTGCTGAACATTTTAAAAGAAACTTCCATTAGATCGTTGGAAACAAGGTTATGATTGAACATTTTTCCATCATCTAATCTTGACTCTTATCAACCATTGATATTCTAATGTTAGTACACATTAAAGTTCTGCATGAAATGTGTAAGACAGTTTTTATAACCTATGTATAAAGCTTATCAAACTTTAGATTCATAGTTTCAAATGAGCTATTTAGGCTAGAAATGCTATAATCCTTGGATTGGAAGGTTGTTTTTTTAATCTCATCAATGTATTTGCATGTATTCCTATCAACTAGACCTATCAAAGCAAGATCCAGCTCTATGATTAATGTCAGTGTGCTCTCTTAAGTTTTTTCAGTGGATAGCAACACTCTACCCTTTAGGCTTCATAGCCTTCTGATATATCCTTTAGTTTGACAATTACATCTTTCCATTAGCTGTTCTTCATACTTTATCAGTTTGGTGTTTGCACTGAAGTGAAAACGTGATGTGTTGAAAGGCAGCGCGGTGGAGTTTTAGTGAAGCGTTGTTCTGATCCATCATGTTTGACAGACGCAAGGCCTCGGGCCGTCATTTGTCTTTCTGCCTTTTGACATTGGATGAGAGATGAGGGGAACCGCTCCTCGGCGCAAAATGCCACGCTGATCATTTCTTTGACTATATTTTGCCACAAAATCTTTACTTCTTTAGCTCGACATTTTCCTGTTTCCTATTTCAGACGTGGTCCAAACTTTGCTCACTGTATCACATGGTTTTTGTAGACGCGACTCCTGTGTTCCTTGTGTGTGTCTAAGAAAAGGGCAGGTAACATTTGGAAATTGTGCACACAGATGCAATTAACAAAGCTCCTTCTCCTCCCGAGCGTGGAAGTGGCTTTTCTACGTCTCGTTAATTAAACGTAGCGTAGATGTTAGTAAATATTAAAGGACAAAAGTAGAGCTAGTAATTAAATTCGGGTGTGCTGACACAGCAATTAGCTAAAAATTCATGTCTGATCCAGGCCACACACAGACTCGCACACAGATACACTGGCACACCCTTGAGCTGAACATTTGCTCTTATTTAAATCTGGGGTTGATAAGGCCCCTGAAAGTGTATCCTCTTTAAAATCCCACTCCTCGCTGCTTCTGCCCCCACATTAAGGGCTTAATAAAACAGTGATATTATTTCAGTTATTGGTTGCAGGGATATGAAGATGGTATCGCTTTAATTGCTTGCGTACGCTTGCGGGATCCGTGGAGATTGTTCTGGGATGCAAACATAAGCAGAATGTCGACTCCAAAAAACAATCACAAAGCCCCCATGTGTGTTCTTGCGCAAATAACCAGCCTCTCATTTAAAACACAAGGTTTGATTTATAGGAGCGCAGGTAGAGTGATATATATATATTTATATATATATACAATTCCTCTGCACAGAAAGACACACATGAAGATATAAAAACCCACAAATTCACAATGTTGAGATAACAAAAACACCTAGAGCAGTCCTAAATCTTTGATTTAATGTAGCCACGTTATCCAGAGAGGAGTTTTTATTAATTTTGTGCTAATATTTGATTATCTTTTTACGTTCACCTGTCAGATTTATTTATTTTTGGACTTTTTATTTTGTACAAATAAGATAAACACTTTCGTATCCCCCTAAATTTTTGGGTTATTTGTGTTCTGGTGTCTTCAAATAAAAGAAACTTCTCTGTTCACAAGGAGCGCAGCCCACTCTTCTGCAGATGTAAAGAACTGATTTCATTTTGCTGAGTTGAAAAAGACATCTATAAAGAGCCATGACATCTTTAATCATCTAAACTATCTCTCGCTAACATCATGTTCTCCTCCCTGTGCCTTGATCTGCTTATCGCAAATCGTGCAACCAGGCCTCTAACTCTTGTTTTTATTCAGTGTGTTTAAAAGTGGGAGTTTTCCTTGTGTTCTTTGGTGTAACTATCAGTATTCAAGGATCTCTGGCCTGCAGTTGTGTGTGTGTGAGATTGAGAGGAAAGTCAAAAATAATAATAATAAAAAAGTTAGCTTTGCAGTTTTTTAGCGGCAATTTAACGCTTAAAATGTGTTTGTTGCAAGATTTCAACAGATTCATTGAGTCTCAACGTCTTTTAGATCACAAAAGCTGCATGCACTTTGAACCAAAAGTCTGGACTCGCATTTAAACGGGCACATAATAATTTTAAGTGACTGTAGCAGTTATTAGTTGGGCTATAACCTTTGTGAAGTTGTCGCCGTGCTGCTGTGCTGGATCGCTGACCCTGTGACATTTTGTTGACTGACTGATTGCTCCCTCAAGATCGGTGTACCCTCAGGCTCCAAGCAGCTGGCCTCAGCCTGCACTCATCAAATGTATACTTTAACTATAGGCACAGATAATGCTGAGCGGCGCGAGGATCTGCGTGGGCAGTGGCTTTAGTAGCTCATCATATTCTGTAATGGATGGAGGGGAGGGGAGGTGTTGCGGGCACACACCTAAGAGGTCCGGTGCGACACCAAAGATCCCCCCCGAGGCCTGGTTTCATCAGCTTCCCTCCGCCTTGTCCCGTGCTTCCTAGTGTTTTAGTGTGATTATTTCACCCAGGATCCTGCCTCGGGCACCCAGCCACCTTTTTACATATGCACGGGCTGAACTTTTGACCAGGCACCAGCAGACAAGACTGCCTTGGAGAAACGGTGGTTCAGGCCGGAGATGTAGGACTTCCTCCTCCGAGCATTTCCCACTGTGATCGGGAGCTCAGTCCTGCACCTCAGGGGGTTAAAACCTGGAGACAGCTCCCGTGAGTGAGACATCAGCATTACCATACTGTATGACAGACGTACAGTGAAGCACAGCAGCCACTGTTGCTCTGCTATATTCTCTCCTGCAGACAGACATAAGGTCGGATGCTCCATCTTACCCAGACGCAAAAGCCCTGCCTCACACCTTTGCTCCCTGTGTTTGTGTGTGTCTGTGTGTGTGTGTGTGCTGTTCAGCCATGTGGAAACAAAAAGGAGCAGAGGTCCCCCAATCTCCCCACCAGCCCTCCTCTTTTCCTCTTCGGGGTTAGATGAGCTGCCAGGGCGATGTAATAGAGTCCTTTTAGATGATTAGGAGCTACACAGGAGGGGGTCAGCCATAGCCTGACTGCAAACACGGCTGCAGCTTTCCTCCACTGCGGTGGAGACAGATTATTACATATTACGCCGATTGAGAAAACTCGCAGATTTTTCCGTTAGCGGTTGTGTTTCAGATCACCTTTTGAGAAGCCAGCAAATATTAATGAGACGCTCCCGCCAGACGCTTCCTGCTGCGCTGCTCCGCAATGCACGGAGAAGGCGGAGGGACAGAGGGACGTAAGGAGAGAGAGCTGTGTTTGTAAGAGGATGGATAAAAGCACACAATCCTATTTGGCTCTATTGACATGTGTGTTTCTGCCCAATCCTGTTACTGGGATTATTGTCTACAGAGATACCATTTCATTAAGAAAACGCACATGCTCCAACACGCGCACTCAGAGAGCCACAAACACACACACACACAAACACACAGAGTCAGTGTACAAAGATGGCCTGAGGCCTGGTTATATGGTCCATTGCACAGGGAAACTGTGTAAATGGTTTATTGTGGATGAGTTGATGTGATGGAAAGCGTGTCTGGATCAATAAAGAACCAATCAAACGCTGACAGTCTGATACTGTATGCAGTCAGTCATCCATCCCCTGTGTCTGCGTACAGTTATACAACATGAGTGTGAAGGAGGCTTGAACAATATCCCTGCTGAGAGCCGATGACGTCCAAGACGAAAGCAAGTCATTTTTCAGCAAACTTTTTTTTTGAAGTTCCTATTTTAAGTAGGTGCTTGTTTCCTGAAAAATGATGTTCTCCGTCTTTACATAAACAAGCGTGCGTGTGCCCGTCTGCGACACATCATTCTGTCACAGACCGTAACGAAAGACGTTTGATTTAAAGCTCCGGCTCCGCCAGCTCCAAACACCTCAGGGAAGCCATTAGGACGTCTCCCCAGC
Organism: Anablepsoides cearensis; assembly: GCA_032275365.1. Classification (NCBI taxonomy): domain Eukaryota; kingdom Metazoa; phylum Chordata; class Actinopteri; order Cyprinodontiformes; family Rivulidae; genus Anablepsoides; species Anablepsoides cearensis. The sequence continues at coordinate 15,517,303 of JAUBOC010000011.1, read as the reverse complement.
CGAGGTTGTCTCAGACTGGATTGAGTCTGAGTTGGGGGGCGAGGCTAAACTACCCCAGAGCCATAGGTCAGAACCAGCAAGATCCTCATTGCCCAGGTGCTCATTGCCCAGGTGCTCCCGCTCCGATAGAAGGGATCAGAACAGGCCAAAGAGCCAGAAAGTGACCTGACCAAGGAGACATCCTTACCCACTTACCCCTCACTGTTTCCTCATCACCTCCTCCATCCCTTTTACCTTTCCAGCTCCTGAGCTTTACTCCCGTAACCCTCAGAGGGAAGAAAAACGCAGCCCATCACCCCTATGTCACCCGTCCACCAGCACTGCTTTCTTACATTGACCCTCACAACTCCACACCCACACACACACACACACACACACACACACACACACACACAAATCACCCCCCTCCCTCCTTTGTTGTGACACAGAGCTGATGGACTATTTTTCAAATTGATTTCAAAAATGTACATAAGCAGCCGATCCCCTAGCCCAGATTACCTATTGATTTTTAATATGAAAAGCTCATTATATAAGCAGGAACTGCAACACAAAAAGCTAGCCAACCTTTGCATAAATCCTTTAATTGAATTTCCAGAGCCCGTGGTTCTACATTTTTTAATTAAATCCATTTCTTTTTTTAAGGGTTGCTGTGTAATTTGCATGCTGTGAAGTGGGTGCTGTCCCAGATAAAGTGCCATTGATCCTTATTAAGGCTCACCTCTGGGCTCGCTGAAAACCAACCGCAGAAATTAAATGTGCTCATGGTGCATACACTTATTGCCCGCATGATAGGATTAGAGGCACAGAGAGACAGAGAGGGGAGTGGGTGGGTGGGTAGGGGGGAGATAGAGATGGAGAGAAAAGGAGTGATGGGGGGTAAGAGGAAGAAGGGGGGCTATTATTAATAGTTGTTCATATTAATGTAATATTTCACCTGTCCTCCTGCGGGATGAGATTGTTAATAAATACAGCTTGGCTTAGGTGTTATTTGGGTTTCTCCTGGTGGTCTGTTAGCAGTTGCTGTGATTTTAGATTTGTAGGTAGCTTTTAAATTTGTCACCACAGTGATAAATGCCCGTGCATGTTTTATTATTTGAATTTTTTTTCCCAAATGAAACCAGTTTTCCAGAAATACTCCCTTGTATATGGGTTTTTTTTTAATAAGGAAAAGTGCTCTTGATAGTGCGAACACATGTAAATGAAGCAAATGATCATATCTCATATTGATGCCACAGACTGTCTAAGTAGAGGGTGTTTAACAACCTATTTGGAGATTAAATAATACTTAATTTTCTTGTCCTTACCCTCTTTAGCATCTTCTAACATGGTGTGTGTGTGTGAGTGTATGATGGTAAAAGTGTGACAGAGATTTTTATCCTGCGTTTGTTCGGTCTGATGGCGGGAGAAGCAGGCCTCTCCTCTTCAGGTCTTCCTGCGCGGCTGTATGCAGACGGTGGAGTAAATCAATAAGGATTAACCTGTGACCTCAGCCACATACTTATAGGCCAGTCGTCGTTGCACACACATCTCTCATCAGTTTCACTTAAACACTGAGCCTCACTCAATAAGGCACAACACGCTAATTCTTTTCAAAGATGGAGAGGCTCCTATCACAGACCTCTCTTTTACCAGAAGCTTGCGCACAAACACACATATAGAAACACACAGACAAAAAAAAAAAAAAAACATCACAAACTTACTTTTTAAAAAAAAAATTAAATGTAATTTGTGTGCAAAAGTTTCTTTTTATTTTCCAGCTTTTAAATAGGCTCTAAAATGTATTATGTTCCTCAAGATTAAGGTGATGTTTTCTAATCTATCCATTCACACCTGACTTTTATTTGATCTATCTTAGAAGAATTGATTAATTAGTTATCATTACACGTGCTGATTTATTTTCACTTGATCAGCTAATTAAAGGTGCAACAGACAGGGACTTTTCATTAACTTGTCATTATGAAGTAAATGTTGTTTGCACAACGTAATGACAATGGAAAAATGACACCATTCCTGTCTAAATTGGTTCCCGATAAACCTCAATTTCCCTCTGCAGTTTTCTTTTTTTCCCCCCGCTCTCTCCCTCTGGCGGCCAAGTCTTTTGGGAAAACGAGGACTAAATTTACAACCCAAATAGGTGCATCTGCAATTAGACAAGTAAACAGGACAGTGTCTTTGAGTTAATTTTCATTTGAACGGTTTCTGTCATCATTATGTGACTTTGTAACTGAATCGAATTTGTTAAAATAATCTAAACAGAATAATATCTCATTAACCTGTTAACACATCATCTATTGCGTTTATCTGCGTTCATGTCCATTTTTATTGAAGCCATTCGAAAACAATAAATGCGTAAATGCACAAAACACTAAAAGTGCATTGCTGGAAACCAACATGAATTGATGAGATTCACATTTTATTATATTGTTTTTAGTATCTTGGATAAACAGGCCATTTAAAGTGCTGATGTTTCCTTCTAACAATCTTGATATTTCAGTGAAATCTTGTTATTCTGATTGGAAACACCTGATTCATGAGGAATGTCATTGATCAAAACAACAGATGCACAGAGGTGTTTTTTATGTATTGTTTTTCTCACTTAAGTTTGTTCTTCTGGAATTTTTGACATTGGTGGACTGATATGTCTGATATTTTGTGTGTGCCTTTGCATGCGAACAAGTGTGTGCGCATGTCTTTGCATGTGTGTGTTGAGCAGTGCGGTGTCAGCAGTATGTGCTGTGAGTATTGACCCAGGCCTGTCCTCTGCTCTGACTGGCTTTTGTCCCTAACTTGTCATCTCCTTCTCTCTTGTTTTCCCCCTCTGAATTTCTGCCTGGTTAGTTTTTGTGAAGTGATCAGGGTTTTTCCCATCGTTTGCATCGGGTTTAAATGTGTGTTATGCTTCTCATTTTGCGGTCACAGGGCGACTCCCCCTGACCATTTCGCCACAGCTGACCTAATTGTGTAAATAAACCAATTAATTCCCTTTTGTTCTACATGATTTTAACTCATAATGTTCTTATATTTGCCCTGTGTAACTCACAGTTCTTTACTGCATCAGAATTAAAACAAACTGTATCTGCTCACTGAGGCATGTGAAAGGGTGCCGGCCACTAACAAACGGAGCTGATTTCCCTCATTTCACTTCATAATCCAATCAATCAGACTAATACAGCTTGGTTCCTTTTCTGTCCCCCCGCTCTAAGCAACAAAGCATACATATTTACACACATACACACATGCACAGAGAGAGCATCCTAAATGCCTGAGAAGCAGGTCGTTCCAGAAGTGGGACCCCCCCCCCCCCCCGCATCCCCACTACCAACTCCCCCTTCCCCTCATGGGGTTAGACCACTCCATGTGTTATTGATTGCATTGCTGTTGCATGTTGTGCTCAATCATGTGCTCCATGCGTCTACCGTTGTCCTCTCCCACCTGGCCCATTAGATTAAGCTAATGCATTCATTCATTGATTGTTCATTACACTCAGACCTGATCAGCCAATCGCCTACCTGGTTTGACTCTACTTGACCGGTGAACCCTGGCTCTTGTGTCATCTCACCAGCTTTAACGTGTTAAACACACACACACACACACACACACATACACACACACACACGCACACACACATATACACCCATACCTATGCAGCTCACAACTCCATTTGACGTGCATCATGTTCGTTCTGCTGGAGGTTTACTTGTGTGATGTTCGATTCTCATGCTGTTTTAAATGCATTTTCTAATCACATGCAACAGAGCGCTATAGATTGCCACGATTGTGCCTGCCATAAAGCAACTTTTTGAAAGACACCATGGTGAAAAGTAGGAGTTATTCTTCCAATTCCACCTTTTAATGACAGATTGCCTCCTCAGTGTTTGACATGTCAATTTGAACTGATATTTTCACTGATATTTTCTGTTTGAACACTGTCAAATGGAGAACACAGTTCTAAGAGATAATAAAATACTCAGGTTAATAGTTTGTAACGACTTTCATACTTCACCAACACAACAAAATTAAAAGGAAGCTCATTGTGAACAAAGTGAGTGATGCAATTTTTTAAAGGGGATGGGTGTAGGGGATATAAAATGGGTATACTAAATGTACTTTTTTTTTTTTTTTTGCTTTATATCATGATATAATATCAAACCCGCATCAAATTCATACCCAGAGTGTTGCTTTGACTCAATCATGCATGTTTGAGAAACCCTTGAATCTCCTGTGGTAGCCATGTGGAGTTGCCTAAATACTTGCTGGTACAAAGCCCCGCCCATTTGTACAAAGCTCCTCCCAAAGATGTGCTGAAGTGGGAGTGTCATAAATGGTGAGACAGAGGGCAATTTTAAGGCATCTAGATCAAAGTCAAATAAAATTTTTATATATACATTGTTTTCATAACAAGTGAAAGTAACATAATTACTTGATTGTGGTATAGAACTGAGCTATGTGCCTGGGAAATACGTAATAAACCCCCCCTTTAACGAGACTTTCCAGCACACAACAAAGTTTCACAACATCAAGTTTGGGGCAAATCCCAGATTCTGGGTGGATCCCAAGGTGATATCAGGCTGAGGAGGATACATAATCCCTCCAGCGAGTTCTGGCTCTGCCCTGGGGTCTCCTCCCAGTGGGACATGCCCAGAAAACCTCTGGAGGAGTCATCCTAACAGACACCAGAACCACCTCCACCTCCAACATTTTTGTTGAGACATAATGTGGGAAGACACAGCATGGCACAGAGGGACTTGAGTTCCTGCAGTTTTTGCCAATATTTTGGTGTTTTTCCACTTTAAACTACAGCAAGGAATGTTCCCTTTCTAACCATGCAATGTCAAAACTCTCACCTTGACAGTTGTACTTAAGGTATAATAAGTCTTCCTCCCAATCTGCTCCCGTCCTTACATTATTCTCTTTTCTTTATTTCCCCTCTCTCAACAGTATTGAGTCGGCGTGTGAGAAATAACTGTTTTATGGACAGTCCTATTGACGTGCGTGTGTGTGCAACGTGGAGCACCAAGCTGAGTGATCGGGGATAGATGTCCTTATTGGATATGAGCTGGCTACTCCGTGGCTCTGCATTAAATTTGTATTGAGGAGGAAATTAATGAATGGATAATTTTATTGATGTTTCTGGTATTGAACATATAAACAAAATGTTCTTTTGAAGCATTGTGTGAGTGCTGCACCCCAGCAGGAGGGAGGGGGTCCCAGTTGTGCTCAAGAAAGAATAAGTCCATGTTAAGTCCATAGTGTATTGGCAAAGAGAGCGAGGAGATCGATGGGAACTTGGTGCTTGAGACAGACCTTAATTGTATTATTTTCTTTCATATTTCTGTCCTCCCACATCCATCTCAACGCAGCAGTGACAGATTTGATATGTCTCGCTGACACTGTCATGAAGACGGATTTAAATTTGAGTGGTTTCAAAAAGGAGTTTGTTCAGCATTTATTTGTGGAGCCACACACACCAGGAGGGGATGTAGTTAAAGTGGAGTGTTTGACACGGGGAACATTTCCTTCTGTTTTCTGTAACTTTTCTTTGGTAAATGCTCCGGTGGCTTTGTGCAGCGTGAATAAAAGCAACACCACAGTTGCTTGGAAGTCTTTATTATCAAACATGTATAACTTTTCTAAAGTGGAGACAGGCAGATTATTTTTTTTTACTCTTAAGGTGGAAACAGATCAAAGAGATGAGAGATGGCGAGAGGAAGAAACTTGTTTAATTAAAAGGAAGCAATGGACTCGTGATGCAGTTATTACACACGGTTTTTGGTGAAAAGGATCCAGAAGAGGGTGGGACGCCAGGAGCTGTTGCAGACGCAGGGAAGGAGAGAAGGAAGGAGTGAGCTTGATGAAGTTTCTGATTATCCAGCCTCCTCTGGCACCGAGAAGAATTACTGAATGCCATTTGGGTCAGTGCTCTTTATGGAACTACATTTATGAAATACATCTCTCCCCCTCTTTCTTTCCCTCTCTCTGTCTCTCCCTTTCTGTAACTCTCCTGTCCTCCCTCCCTCTCCTCTAATTGGAGATGCCATAAAGGTGTGTGGGGTCAGTGGCTGTTCAAGGTGATGCTGCATGCCTTTCTTTGCCCCCCCCCCCCCCCCCCCTTCCTTTGTGTCACACATGCTCCTGGAACAGTAGCTCCTAATAATCCTTGTTCTGTCTTGCTCACACAAACCACAGGCCTAAAACTGTCTTCTGCGCCTCAAGCTACCTAACTCCTGCCGCTCATCTAATCTATGAAAAGTTTTTTTTTTCTCCCAGTAATATATGGTTCTGTCGGTTGTAGCTCCATGCTCGCTGCCCTCCTCTTTCAGCTCTGCTCCGTGTCCTTGTGCCAGCGTGTTGAGCCAGAGGGCATGCTGTGGGTGAATCAGAGATGCTGCTCTGCCAACATACACAGCGGGAGAGACCCTGCCGAGGGTGCCAAGGCCTCCAGAGAGGGAAGGAGGGGGAAAAAAAGAGAGGAAGATGTGGAGAGGTGCAGGGGTCGAGTGTGAACAGATGAATGCCAGACAATTAAGAAGCTCAGGGAAAAACAGGAAAGTGAGGGGAAAGTTTTTAAACAGAGCGCATATCAACATTTTTTGTCTCTCCTCTCAGATTGTGTTGTTTGTACTATTCAGACTTGTTATAAAGCCAGAAAGAAGTTCTACCAAGTGTTTGTAGCTCGCTCTAATTCAGTGCCATTTTGAGCCAGTAGGGGTCATTGTAGTTCAACTGACTGTGCAGAAAGACCTGATCGGGAAGTACTGAAGTTGGGGGACAAACAGCTGTGTTCATGTCTGATCACTCACCTGAAAAAATAAAAGAAGCTGTTTTTCAGACGGGTATTTTCTTTGTAATATCCATCCTGATAACGTCTACATTGGTTATTTGAAGCTGAAGAAACTCTGAATTATTAGTTTTAATAAACCCATTTAAATCTGTTTCTCTTCTGCTAGTTTAAACACCCGAGTTGTTAAATTATGTGAAAAAAGGCTCATTTTGATGTTTTAAAAAACAATCTTTTAGAAGTAATAAAATATATGTTTCTTTGGGCCTCCTATTTCACCCATGCTCTTGCACTTCTTAAAACCAAACAAACTAATTTCCCCTCAAAAAGGAAAATATTTCAAATCCATGTCTCATTTACACATACTGCTGTTTTACAATAGACACATTATTTTTGTCTCTAAGTGTGTTTTCTGTTAGGTCTACTAAATTAGTATGTTTGAGTTTGTTGATTCTCAACTCCCAATTCTTTCCAAACTTTTTGCTCCCCGCCCTAATTTGTATACAAATTAAGCATGCCACCACGGTCATTGACCTCCAGCAGATGAATATTAGATGAAACAGCAGCCAATATGTGAAAAGCTGTGTTCAGGACAGCAACGATTTTAATGGCAGCGAGCAGCCATTAACAGTATATCTGAAAATAGACAGAGTATTTTCCATAGATCATTAATGACGGAAAATCTATCCCTCTTTCCTTCCCTCCATCCTTCAGAATATATCTCTTTTCCCCTGTCTTTACATTTTTCTTCCTTTACTATATTTCACTTCAGTCATTTTTTTTTAACAGCGCATGTTTCAGCTTTAGAGCGCCCACACTTCCTGCATAGATGGAGGCCTTATGAGGCTTTGAATTAAAATCCAGCTGATATTTGAATAGAACCTGCTAATGTCTGTTTAGTATATAATCCACGTCCCCTCCTCCCATATTCCTTGTTATTCTAGTTTAGTGCTGTAATCAAGCAGGGCTTGCCAATAAAGTTTATTGTACGGAGCTAAGTGTCAATATCACACACACACCCAGGGCAGAGAGGTCTCTTTAATTAGAAAAGGAGAGACAGGGGGCTCTCTGCGTATGTGTGTGTGTGTGTCCATGAATACATATGTGTGTTTGTACAGATGTTTGGATTTCTTTGTTGATTTTAACCATCATAGACTTTAAATGTCACTCAGTGTTAACAACAGAACAGTTCTTTATAAAAACCAACAGTGTACGTATAAATAAAATATGTGATGCTGGGGAAAAAAAGGAAAAAAAAAAATCACATTTCTGACATCAACGTCAGAAATTTCCACTGCTTTTATGAACAAATCAATTCCAGTTTTACATAAATATTGAGCTTAGATGTTGTGAATCTGTGTTGACTCTGAACAAACAATAATCCCTTCTATATGAAGTATTGATTAGACCCACTGCCTTTCTGTGTGGCTTTATTAAAGCTGCAATTGTAAAAGTCGTTATGATGATGGTATAATGTGACGGGAGAAAAGTTTCACAACTGTGGTGCACCACCTCAAGGTGAAGGCAGACCCTCCTGCTTTACAGATACTGCCTATAAAGCTATGTATTGACTTTTTTTTCCTATTCAGAATATTGTCAGATGTTAGGATTTTCACCCTGCATAAATTTTAAATTGAATGCACTTTTTCTTTTTAATTCTCTGTGTGGAGGCCAGTTTGCTTTTTTTCCACCTCTCACTTTCCTGTTTTTCCCATTAGGACTCTTAACAGCTTGGTAATATGTGCAGTCATGATATGAATTCTCTGATAAAAAAAAACAAACTATTTTAGCAAATACTAAAATTGAAAACACACTTAAAGAAAGCGTCCCGCTGTGGTGAGACTCTCTGCCTCAATCAAACAAGAAAACAATACATTTTCCCATTACCATTCAAAGAGATTAAAGACAGATTAAACATAGTGTTTGGGCATCGGGGCCCATGCCAGCCTCCGATAGCTGTGTTAGTCTGACAGGAAGGAGGAGAGGATGAGGGGATGATGGGACCGGAGTGAAAAAGGAAGAGAAGAAGGAAAGAGAGGTGAGGGAGAGCAGATGGGGGAGTAATTTGCGTGGGATGTGCAGGATTGGGGGAAACATGGCTGCGTGTCAGCGCTGAGCGATGCCTCTCGTTCTGAAAGGAATCAATTTGGGGCGGGACGTGAGCGCCGTGCATACAATAATTGAATATTACTGCTTACTATCTCCTTCACATGCAAGTGCTCTGCTCTGCACCGCGAACTATACGGAGGAGCGAGTCAGGCGAGGGAGCGAGAGATTGTAAGTGGGGTGGGGGGGGCGGTTAGGGCAAAATTATTGAAGAGGTTCAAGTACTGTGCAGATAATAACAGATTGAAATAATCTCTTCAAGTTGGATCACACATGATAGAGAGGAGGAACTTCTTTGGCGTCTGTGTGCTCCTATTATCAGATTCACCGACCGCTCGTCCGTTTTCTTTCCCTCCCGCCTGCTTGTCGGTTTATCCTCCTGCCTGTCAGATCCATCAGCTCCGTCTGGGTCACATGGCACGATCAATAATCACAACTGTTAATCAATGAGCTTTTAAATAAGCATCGACCCTCGTTATACTGTAGAGCTGGCCTCTTTTACCAGTTTACAGTAGACTAACCAACACAATCTGCGTGTCATAATTGCAGATATGTCTTCAGAAAAATCAAAACATGTCCCACTAACACAATAAATCAGTCTGAGCTTGTCTTATATTAATATATCTTAAACTTTTTAATTACATTTTCTGATCTGGGAGTATGTATAAGGTATGGTTATAGAAGGATGCCATTTTTTAAACTTCAATGATCAGTTTGGCAACACAAATCTCCACCTGTGAATAAATGGCAGGAACTTTCTATTACCGTAGCTCACAATTAGTCCCCAATTGATTAAATCTGAGTTAATTCAATCTTTAATTATGTAATTTAACTTCTCTGTTACACTATCATTTAATCATCGCCAAACACAATAATAATCCATATATCATAACGAACGATCAGGAAACATTTAATTAGGGTAATTACTCATTAATCCACCAAAGGAGTTTTTTTTTCTCTCTTCCAAGGTGCTTCGCAAATTGTTTGTACAGTTTGTGTGCAGATGTGTGCGTAAGATAGAGATGCGTGCCCGTGTGTTTCGCCTGAGTGTGGATTTGTGTGCTCATATGCATGTAGCCTGGTCTATGCAATATTCGTCACTGTCTGATTTACGGTAGTGAGGCTGCCATAGTAGGCCGGGATCCACTGCATTTATCTCCATTTCTTAATGGTATTTCAACAGCTCCTACACCATCGGCTGTTTCTCATTTTAATGACTGGAGAAATGACTGTGTGTGTGTGTGTGTGTGCGTGCGAGAGAGAGGGTGTGTGTTTATGCACATGAACATTTTTTCCTTCAATAGGAGATAGGACTCATCTACCTGGGCTTCTTAAGACAAAACAACATCAACAATATATAATATATAATTTTTGCTTGAGTGGGAGCTCTGATTGATGTGGTAGCGACTGGTGGCTATTGAAGTGACTGTTACACTAGTTGACGTGATTGAAATTGGGTTTCTCTCCCACTCTGCTCACAGAGATGACCCCCCCCCCACCCCCACCCCCACCTCCTTCTCAAACACAGAAACGGTTCCTACAAGATCTGACAATTACAAGAGGGGCTTTTAATCAATCTGGAATGTGGCTCCCAGGGCCAAGTGATGGCAGGGGAGGAAGAAAACGAGTGATTACTCCCTCTCAGTCTTTATCTCCCGTGCTCTTTTGCTTTCTGCCTCTCGTTCTCTCTCACCTTTGCTTTTTTACATGGTCCATCCCCTGTGATTTTAGCAGCCGACTATTTAAACAACCCCCTTCGTTCTTCTCTTGTTTTTCGTCTCTCTGCTACCGCTTCATGTTTGACTATTAGCTGACATGCACAGAGGGAGCATCGCTCATCTCCCCAATTTCTCCTCCTCGCCTTGCACCCACCCACTCACCCCTCTCCTCCTCACTTCTTTTCTCCTGCTCCATGTGTAACTATTAGCAGACATGCTCTCAGGGAGTCTGATGAATATTTTAGCAGGCACAGGGAGGGGCTCCAACCCTCCTTCTCCACCTCAGCTTCCAATGCAACTAATGGACCAGAGTCAGTGTTTTCCTTTGCACAAGTTGCACTTGTCCACACTGTGACTTCGCATTTTGCTCCTCTGCTTTACAAGCAGGTTAAAGAACTGTTGGGAATGTAATTGTGGCATTTTTGCACATTTTTAATAGAGACAATGGACTAATTTTGTCAAAACTAAAATTCAGCAAGTCCATCATATTAAATATAGTCAGAATTTTAAGTTGAACAAAAATATATTTTTTCTAACCTAACTTTGCTGAAACGCTGTAAAGCTTACTTTTTGTGCAATTTATATATATTAACAAACAACATACAATGCTGTAATATTTCATGCTCAAATGCATGTATAACAGTTTTACTCTTGTTTAATAAATATGTATACAAAACATTGAAGTGCAAAGACATAAGACTCCTTGAGTGCAGACCCCTGTGCAGTATCGGTAAAAAGTTATTGTTTATGTAATTACAACTTAATAGGGGTGCACCAAAAAACTGTTTTACATTAGAATCGTGATTCTCATTTACAAAGATTCAGAATTGATTTAAAACGTCCCAAAATCGATTTTTATAAATAATATAAA
>JAUBOC010000011.1:15472991-15505730 GCA_032275365.1 Anablepsoides cearensis | reverse complement strand
AAATCGATTTTGAATCGAATCGTGGCTCCAAAAATCAGAATCGAATCGAATCGTGAGAGAGTAAAAGATTCCCACCCATACAACTTAAGTAAACTTCTCATATTTAGCTTTGTGCAACATGTTTTAGTGGCAACTTATAATAAAATCTTTCATGGAAAACAGTATCTCTAATCAGGTTAAACACATAGGTTGGCCTTAAAATTTTAAGCAAAAAAAGAAGAAAAATCCACATTCAGTGGCTCGCAGGCCAACCGTTGCCTGATCCATACAGTTCTTATTTAGAGGATAGCATTACTTGCTTTAGATAGATGAACTTTACTGTTTTCTTTATTGCTTTTATCAATATGTTTCATCCACTGCAAATATTTGCAGAAATTTTCAAATTTGCATTACTTTATTCAAGATTTATTTTAATTTTTTTAAACTCTGTTATTGCATTTTTGTAATCAGCCGAGTGGTGTCACACAAGTTCTGAGGTTTGTTTTGTCTTGTGTCAAAACAAGATGTTAAATGTTCACGATTTGTCACCTGCTGAAGATATTTGAATCTGAAAGCGTTTGTCAGACTGAACAACACCTGTGAATGCATGACCTTGTGCTCGTGTCATGCCGAACATAAAAACCTCCGTTAAGTTGCTCGTGGTTTTTTATGAAGACGTTGAGTTAAATCAAACAAACGCCGTCGTAAAGTTTGCTTCTGCCTTATCCTTTCACTTGTCTTTCACACTGCATCACTTTTTTTTCCTTTTTGTTCCTTTCACACCTACCACGTCCTGCCTCCCTGTGTGGTACAGTACGCACTGTGTATGTGCCGGCTTGCACACTGTGTGTGTGTGTGTGCACGTGCACGCTAATCTCTAGATGAGGGGCTGGTGGTTAAATCATGATGCATAGTCCAGGGCTGCTCTGGCCACTGTCATTAATCAGTACAGGGGCGGGGGGACGTATCTGCTTTTTATCCATCTCTTAAATCAGTCACTGCAGCTATCGGCAGTCCTCCTCCTCCTGCACCCCCCCTCCCTTCTTTTCCCTCCATCTCCTCCCTGCTTCCCCCTTTTTGCCGCCCCCCCTCCCCCCACAGGCCGCTGATTGAAGTGGCATTGTTTGGGAGACAAGCGGCGCTCAATCAATAGGCAGTCTCACTAAATTACCGTTTGCATGAAAAATGAAGGGCCGCCCAACCTGACTCCATTCAGCTGTGGATGTGCTCTGCATTTGTGTGTGTGTCAGTAGATTGGTGCGACAGATAGAAATGTGCGTATGGTACAGAGAATAGTGTGTGTGTGTGTTTGTGGAGGGATAGAAGAGACAAAGTGGACAGGTAATAGAAGCATAGGAGGCATCTTTTTGCTGCTGTGTAAAATCTTTGGAGGACCACCTACAGCTGCACGGGAATGAAGCGGAAGCAGGAGCTCGGGCTTTTCCTGGTCATGTATTGATCATGCCTTGTTAAGGACGTCTACCGTTGGCTGATGCCGTGACCCTCACCCTTCACCTTGACCCTTCAACTTTCACTTTCACCCCAGACTGACCCTTCACTCCTGCTTAATTTATCTCTGGGGAGAGGAATCCAGTTGGATAGATCTCTTTGCAGTTGTTTTTTTTTTTTTTTTTTTTTGTGAGTGTAAACACTTGTCCAGTCCCACTGTTTGAGGGAAAAAACGACTTTCTTATAGTCTGCGGTGTGTGTTTGTGTGCAGTTTTGGACATCCAAGGTAGGCTGGAGTGAGGTCTCAGCCTCGCTGCCTGTTTTTGCTCCGCCCTGACCTCTAGCTATTAATCATCTCCAGATCTGTGTTTACCCTCAGTTCAGCTCTCCAGCACACAGGCACCTAGAGGGGCAATTAGAGAGGAACCGCCACCCCAGCACAGAGGATTGCCCCCCCCCCTTCTCTAGACACACACACACACATTCAAAATGAAGCTCTAAGAACCTAGCTTCCCTCAGAGTTAGCTTTAATGTTTTTATTTACTTTAAAAGCATCCTGCTGTTAATACAAGTGGCATAACACAGTGAGGCCATTATGTTGTATGGGAGAGAGTTTGCACATCTTTTTATTCAAACTTGTTGTGTGTGTGTGTGTGTGTGTGTGTGTGTGTCTCCCAACCCCAGAGGGGCACGCCAAACATGCATTAGTATAAATTGCGCAAGCTGAGTCTCATCTCGTGTACATATGGTAATGGATGGTGTGTGCGGAACATGTCAGCCACCTCATCATGTAAAAGCCTTCATGTACAGGAGGGAGCATAGAGGGCTGGCAGGTAGGCATTAGGCATTATAATGGCCTCTATTTTTGCATGGTGAAACTCAGTTGAAGAGGCGACGCTTATGAAGCTTTCAAAAAAAAAAAAAAAAAAAAAAGCAGACGCACAAGTGGGGGTGTGTTATTGTGAGAGAATAAAGCTGCTTTTCAAATCACCTGACTGTTGGACCCGAGTGGTGTGTCTGGAAAATTTATTTTTGCGCCTTGTCCACGTATCTGTTTTTATTTTAAACCAAACTGAGCGCTTGATCTGATTGGTGTGAATTATTTGTTGTTTTTAGAACTCTGATTGAAGAAGTCAAAAGCGATTGGAAATGAGCAAATGATATTTAAAAGTTTAAAATAGGGGTATTATGTATTTTCCAGGCACTTGGCTCAACCACAATCAAAAAGCCGTATACACGCAAACACTTGAAATACGTCTCTGTCTCTTTAAGAACCTTCTGCTGTTTTCAACATTCCCACTTCATCGCGTCATCGCAGCAATGCTTCGGGGGAGGGGTGCTCTGTGGGGGAGGAGCTCAGTCCCCGGCCAAAGGGGAGGAGCTTTGTGTAAATAGGCGGTGCTTTGTACCAGTAAGTGTCTAGTTAGCTCTACATTTCTACCATGGGAGATTCAAGGATTTCTCAAACATGTATGAATGAGTCAAAGCAAAACTCTGGGTATGTTTTTACAGAGGGACATGATACAAAGCTCAAAAAACGTTGATATACCCCCCCTCCCTTAAATTAAATGATCTGTTGTGACCTTAATCAGCCTTAGCAAATTTAAAACCACTAGCTATAGATTGCATTATTTGTGTTTGATGAAACTGTCTTGTGAACGTTTCTTCAAAGACTGTTTTCTTGAGCAACTTGTCTTCAGAACCATGACGTTCCCACACAACTTCAAACACGCCTGCAGTCGGAGGGAGTGTGCCAGGGTCTTGTTCTGAGTAGATGTAGGCCTGCCCCAGGCCCAGGGAGGTACTTAATCTCTGTGTGTATGACATGTGTGAGCTCAGGGTATTGTACTGTATGTTTCCCTTTCACTCAGCTGTACTTAATGTAGCCCATAAAGGCTACACAACAATAAGCTACGCCTGGCACTCAGGCCACCATTCCGCACTACACTAGCCCGCTGAGCAGGATAAATGACTCCTATAAACCTGTCACACACACACACACACACACACACACTGGAGCGTGTACAGACTATAGAAAGTCATCTCCCTGGCTGTGGAGGATCTGCTGTGGTTCTCAGTGCGGTTGTGTGAAGTTTGTTTCACTCTGCGCGGGGCAGGTAATAACCAGAGCGCCGCTCGTAAAGAACCCGAGGTGGGGAATACGGATGGAAAAGGCTTCTTATTATCTGGGATCCTCTCTCTCCAAAGATATTAATGGAGGCATAGTGTTCATGTGATGGTTCCATTACGCATTTGTGCATCAGTCCCAATTGATGCAATTCTTTTCTATTCGTTCACCCTGGCCCAGAGTTTAATCAGTGGCCAAAGACAGATCCAACTTCCCTAATGTCTTGGACCTCCCTCTGCATCTCACCCAAGAAGACTGATCTACATTAAGAGGGGATAAAATAACCCTTCCTTGTGATGGCTAGCCACAGTGTTCGTAAATGAACGCCATTTAAAATCCATAAAACTGTTATTTTGCATAATACTTTATGAATATATGTGTGCATGAGAAGTAGTTAAGCATTAGTGGGTGTTGTGTGGCTGGCGATAGATGGCCCCTGGATGTGTTTAGATGTGTGTGTGCTGTGTGTCTGATATTACATACCACTATTATGATTCTCAGAGATTGAGAGGATTTTATCTATCATTTGTACAAAAAAACACCCACAAACCATCCTGACTGAGTGCATTGTAGTGGGAGCAGTGAAAGAGCTATTAGTCTATTTATGGATCCAGTGTTGTGTTTATCCGTCACACACTGACTGAGACACAGACAGCATCATCTGGCCCCTCATGTTGGTTTTAATGATTTTCCTGTTAAAGATGTTAGTGTCATGTTGCTTTTTGTAGTTTTCACAGTTGTCCTGGCAACCCCGGATGAAAACAGTGCGCACAGACAGGTTTAGTGGAACCCAACTTGATTTTGATAAAAATGTAAATGTGATGTAAATCCCAATATTTATTCTCTCACTTAAAAAAGAAGAAAATGAAAAAGGCTAAACACATTATCTCTGTATTTTTTATGTGTTGCCTGTTTTGGAACCAGCCGTGGCATTCATAAATAAACCACATAGATAATAGTCGTCGACGAGAAATCCATTTTCATTCTTGATATTTATTCAAGCAGTTCTCGCCCATGTTTATACAATCCAGAGTATTAAAAGATTGATTCAATTTTATGTTTTGGAATAAAATGCAAACAAAAACAGATGCTTGTGTCTTTCTTCTCCCCCCTCCGAGCCGAGGAGGCATTGTGGTTTGTGTAAACCGGAGAGCTCTAAGCTCTATTCTGGGCCTGAAGCTTTCCAGAAAGACAACAAGACAAGAAAAAAATGGTGAAGGTAGACTGCTGTGCTTTACAGCTGGAATTCTGTGTGGGTGAGGACAGAGGGCTTAAATGTGTTGTCTGTCTGAAGCTTGCTACACCTACTATAATATGACCTGATTTTAGTTGTTATAATGCACTGATGGAACAGATTTTAGCTAAATTGTTTTATTTTATTTTTATTTCCATCTTTATCTAATAATCAAAAGCTTTTTTAAATTAAAACAAATTGTTTATTTTTCTTTTTAACAATATCCCCTTCATATTAGGCAGTATTAATAGCATGATTGTGTCTTTAATTTTGTTGATTTCAATAAGAGTTACGTTAAACAGTTTTCTGAACATTTAAATACTCCTGCAATCATTTCAAAGGTACAAATGTAAGACTTTAAGAGCGATTAAAAATTAGAGCGTGCCACATTTCATTTTGAGGCCATTAATCACCAAACAAAGTAAAAACAAAACATTGTGACGTACGTCCTCTGAATTTTTCGCAGTGTGTTAGTTGTTTCCAGTGCAGGCCTGCTTGGTTGACTGAGCTGCAGAATATGATTTTCTCACCTTGTGTGATTGGCTTTTAATGACTTGTCTTATTTAATCATCATAGTTTCGTTTCGGACATAAGGCTGCTGTAAAATGCCATCAGTTCATCTCACCAATGAGTCTTGTTCTTGGAAATCTCTGCTTCCCGTTTTATATATTTATATACGTGTGTCTGTGTGTAAAGGTGTTGCATAAAGTGGAGTGGGTGGGGTTTACATGGTTTTAGATATGCAGGGGGCAGTGTAGTAGTCAGACAATATGGTAGTCGAAGCATCCTTCATGTAATTTAAATGCAATTATGGATTCCCCCATCCAGTTCCTCTGTGGTTTATTGTGCCGAGGTGAATAACGGGGGCGTAGCTTCATCTGGTCCTGCCAGGAAAGTAGTGTTTCTGTCTGAGAGCCTGGCTCCTGTCTCAAATCCAGTCACCTGCTCTTCTTATTATTGGACATTATTCCACTGGCAGAGCAGAAAGGAAGAGAGGAGGGGAGCTTTAATAGCACACCTGAATGGAGGGTGTCATATAATCAATGCATACAGGCCCACATTACGGCCTGTCACCGAGACTCCATCACACAGCAGCAAATAGGAGGAGGGAGAATGAGGTATTAACTCCTGTGAAAGGAGGAATGGGTATCAGTGGTCCCAAATTAAATGGCTTGCTCTGAAGGCAACGAGCCCAGAAATGAACTGGAGCTTAGAGAGTGTGTTTTCAACAATATTTGCTTCGGAGCCTGTGATTTGCTTTCTGACACCCTTTTTGTTTTCGCTCCCCGTAACTTGTTTTGCAGTGTTTCGTAGGGATCCATTGATATGATCAGAGGAATCAGTCGCTTCTGTTTCAGAGATCCAGTCAGAACTTCCTCAAACTGAACTTCGGCAAAGAAGTTTTCTGTTTTTATGCCTATGTGTGCTCAACTGCTGTCGTCAGCAGACTGTAATCCCTCTGAGCCTTCCCTGTGTGTGTGTGTCTGTTTGTGTTAGTCCATGGTTTCATGGTTTGGAAAATGCCGGACTGCATGTTTATGTGTGTCCGCGTGTGTGTGTTCGGAAGATGTTCTGCGGAATACCCTTTGATACAGAGCGAGTTTTAGAAATGCAATTTCCTCCCTTTCTGTGTATGCGTGTATTCATGTTGGGTTTATTAGAATATGAAAGTGTTGCGCTGCAGTGCCAGGGTTAGCCTCTCCCTCCGTCCGCTCTCGCCTCCCTCGCTTTCGCTCCTCCTTTGGCCTCTGCGGTCTCTCTGGCTGACTCATGCATTAGAGATGAGGGGCTGAAGAGAAGAGGGAGGCCAACGTCAGGGGAGACCAACAGCTAACACCAGGAAACTCGCCATTATAAACAGGATCAACACGCCTTGCATATCACACACTTTCAAGTCTAAGAGTGTGTGTGTGTGTGTGTGTGAGGGAGGGAGGGAATGTTGTAGTTAAGAGTAGATGAGTGTGTGCTTTTAAGTTTTTATTTGCTCTTTTAAAAAGTTTGCTTTCATCCTCAAGGTTTCAGCATAAATTATGAGGGCACTTTTTCCCCACCCTCATCAGTACAAAGTGGACACCAGTCACGTTTGATAAAAATATACTCACTTACATCGCTGGTTTGATAACGTGAAACAACAAAAAGCCAAATCTTTGTTCTAGTGTCAGGTGTTTCAGACATGAGGCCTGTTTGGCCACGATCTTCTTACCCTTTAACTCTACTGACTTTAGTGAAAGTACTTGAAGATATTCCGTTATGCACCTTAAACATCACTGAATGTACAAAGTTTGGGGTCTAATGTTTGAGTTTTTATTGAGTGCATCAAAAAAGCTGACTGGGTTTGACAACATGTGCTGAAATAGTGCAATTGATTAGGGGTGTCCCGATTTTTCAGTTTAGGTTCTCACCGATATCGAGTACAGATACTGAGTACTTTCAGAGTCAGAACCTTAAAATGTTAAGGTTCTGACTCTGAAAGTGACTGTGTCTTTAAAAAGACATTTATTCAGAGCAAGGTGGCTCCTTGCTTTTGACTGGATCAAATCAAAATACACCATATTTTAATATAAATAAAAATAACAATAAAGATTTTTTTTAACTTGTATACATTTCTTAAACATAGAACTGACAAACCTTTTATTTAAAATGTAAACTGTAACACATTCCATGGAGTATCCATTTCGAGTATCAGGGCATTTTGAGAGAGTACTTGCTAGTATCACTATCAGTACATTTAGAGTATTTCTGACACATAATATGCATTTGAGGTATGGAGTGGAAAAATAAATTAGGTTTTTGCATTAACATTTGTAGAAATTCACATCCACATAAAAATGCAGGTGTTTCGCGAAGAAATTTTGTGCCTCTAGATTTATGGAAATATTCTTGTCGTCCGAGTTTCTTTACCCACAGCCTCTTCTGTTCACAGATTCTTTCAGATTTTTCTTTTCTGTTTCTAATTGCTGACCCCTCGCAGTCTGTATGGGGTTCCTCCACCCTACTGGTCAGAGGCTAATGTTCACAAGGCCCCCATCCAGATGGGGGGCACTCCTCTAGCCTTTGACCCCCAGCCTCCCCCACCCTTACCTGGGTCAGCCCACAGAGGACAGGGCCTGGGAGAAGATTAATGGAAGTCACGGCTGCAGTAGATGTGTGTGAGTGAATGTGGCTCTGAGTAAGAGAAAATTGATGTTCAAAGGATTGCGAATGTGACAGAACGTACGTACGAAAGCAAAATGAAAAAAAAAAAGCAATTCCTTCTTTAAAATGTATTATTTTACACATTAGAATGAAACAAAATCTGTTGTAAATTTGATTCAAGTAATTTTTTCCTCCTCCCCCCCAAATGTTGCATAAAGGAGTAACTTTGTCAGCTTATAACCAGGTGTATTTATGTGATTTCTGTCTTCTACAACAAGTCTAACCATTATTTAGCAGGTGATTATGCACCTCCACATGGCACAAACTCCCATAGTGTCTTGTTTTCTCTCCTCACTTCCTCTCCCGCTCTGTGAAGAGTGCTGTTTCAGCAAGGTCTTCTGTTCATTCTCAAGGTGTCCTCCACGCCGGCTCTTTTCTGAAGGCTCTTTTAATGGATTGGCCTGATATACCTTCCAAATGGAGCACTTTGAGCGTTAATTCGCTTTCTGATAAAGATCCCCTTCTTTTTACCTTCCCTTTCTATAAGTCTTCTCCTCGATATGAAGTACACAAGGAAGGGCAGATGAGCACAAAATCCTCTCTCTGTGTCTGGCCAGGTGGGAAAATGGACCGAGGTGAAAAAGAATCAATTGGATCCCCATTCATGTGCTAGTGGGGTGGAATGAGGAGAGGTGTATTGTGGAGAATGGCTGGAGGTTTTTCTGTCCAACACCCCCCCTCTCACCCCTCTCTGCCTCCACACACCACGGTGTCTGGCAGGGAGGAATTGGAGCCTTTCTGATGGCTTTGTGGCGACAGGAAGGGTTATCGCCAAGATCTGGCCATTGGCTGGTATAGCTGTCAAAGCTGTCACTACCTCTGAACTCAGGAGCACGCCGACACACACACACACACACACGCGAGCGTGCGCACGAACACTCAGGCCGGCTCAGACCGTTCCAGCGCGCCTAACACAAACGGAAACATGCACACACAGATATGCAAACAGAATCTAAATTATGAAGGTATGTTCTATAAGATAAGCGGCGCGTTTTTGGACAACCTATTACCGCTCCAAACCCTCATCCAGTCAGTTAACCCCCGGAGTGCCCAAGACCTGCGCGCCGCATTTCGTTTGCTCCACAATGAAAGGTGGTTTGACCTGTTTGCCCACTCAAGTGTGACATTATTGTGCCGCGTTTTGCGGCTGAACTTGAAAACTTCTATTGCTCATACTACAAATTAAACATCAGGTCTCTACACAAGTGCTTACACGGTCAGATTTTTATGAATAACTTCCCACCCGCCTTCATTACCCATCTCTGTAGGAAAGCACTCTATGTCTACTTGGCCCTCTGATGCAATGTGGTATTTCTCTGAAGCCTCCGACTCGCCAAACAGTTTCTCTTGCTCTCAATTATTTATTAATTTTCCTCTGTCATTGACGGAGCGGGAGCGGCGCTCCGAGCAGTTTGTGTTTCTTTGTTCATCGCTGGAAATAGAGGGTCAGAGCAAAGCCCCCCCTTATTTTTTTCTTGTCGTCTTGGCTTGTAGTTTATTTGTTTGATCAGCGCGCTGTACTGTGCTTTCAGCTTGTCTGTGTGTGTTTGTGTGAGGGGAGTAAGAGAGCAGGAGCAGCTCTCCCACCCAGGGAGAAAGGGAAAGGGAGGGAGTAAACTTGTGTTTGCTGTGTTGTCCCAGCGGATGAGGGCTCCCTGCGGTTCAGCCCAATTATGAGCAGAGAAATTAAAGCAGCCCGAAACGTATGTGCATCTTGGCTCTGGAGAGGAAGAGAAAAAGAGGAGGAAAAAGTGCAGAGCACAGGACCCAGTGGGCTCTCACTTGGTCCATTTGGCAAACACACTAATTAATAAACTTACACACACACACACAAACGCACACTGAGACTCTGTCACATTTTCTGTGGGTTGACTTTATTCAAATAACTTCTGTTATTTTAACCATTAAATTAGTTTTGAACTCGTTATCATGTTCCGTTTCAAACAGACGTTTTAGTCTCATTTGTGATTTTTTTTTTCTCTCTCTCTTGTACTCCCCCCTTCGCCAAGGTTTGGTCCTCCCCTCAGTGAGACAGACATAGACAGACAGTTAATCCAGCAGCATGTTTGATGCATTTTTAAACAGCTCTGGACTTTTTCAAGTTTCCAGCCAACAGAAAGATCTCATCTGCTATAATTTAATCAGCGGGCAGAATCACACTGCATATTTAAGTAACATTAAATATCTCCCTGTTCTCCCTCGCCGGCCACTTAACTAGAAACGGGGAAGAGAGAGAAAATTTTATTTTTTTTTATTTCCTGTTTATTCCCCCCCCCCCCCCCCCATTTAAACTTTCTCATCCGGCACTTAAAAGAACCGTGATTTGTCAAGTAATTACTATCTTTCTTTGGAAAAGGGAGAGCGTTCAGCTGCAGTTAGGAGAGTTGGGGTTGTTTTGGCACGAACAGTAAAAAGCTATTGAAAGACTCTAAAAGGCCTGTCTGAGGATGTAGGACACAAAGCTGCTTTTACAGAGTAAATATGCTTAATGTTCAACAAAATGTAAATCTGTGTTGGTTTTTTCCCCCCCCCTCCATGAATCCCCTTGCATATTACAAACTGCAAGTCCTATTATTTACCATTTTCTTATTTTTGTGTGCGTTTGGAGAGGCTTTTCCGTTTTGCCCATCACAGCTTTTCCGCCCCTGTAACATAAATATGAAAAATGAATATTTATCAGCAGTCCAGGGCCGTCTATCGGGGGACAAGGGGGAGTGAAGGGAAGGCTGTCTGTGTGGACGAGGGAGGGTACAGGGGAATTGAATTTTGACCAAATGTGTTTTAGATTTAATTCAACTGCAGTTTTTTTCTTCTTCCAGTTTCAATATTTACATAGAAATAAATTTTTGTGAATTAATTTTAAGAAGACTGCTAAGTTGAGAGGGTTTTTCCCCCCCTGCAAAAAAAGCTATTCTTTTTATTATAATTTTCTGCATGTTTGTGTAAATGTGCTTTGTTATGAGTTGTGCCATCTTTGTGTTTTTGGCTACAGCTACAACACTAACACACACACATTTACACACACATCAGATTCCTTTTTATGCTGTCCTCTGAAGGGGGGGGAGCATCCCGATGACAGTCAATAGCCCTGACAGTAGAGCTTTGTCAATATTTAGACAGTACTGTAGTGTTGTAAAATGAACCAATACACAACGGATGAAGCTCCTCACTGGATTAATGATGCCTGACTGACTGGCTGCTGCAGACACGAGTGGAGATGAAGATGTTATTTACTTCTTTCTTTCCTTCCTTTTCTCCCCTCGTCTTCTCTCCCTCACACAAGCGCACACACACACGGGTTCCTTCGTTCGGAAGCTGCTCTCGTGTAGTTTCACAGTGATCGATAAGTCTATGTTCATTTAAAGAGGAATTTGATTCCAATAGAATAACACAGAGCTTTGTTCACTTTGCATTTGTGCCTCTCTCTCTCTCTCTCTCTCTCTCTCTCTCTCTCTCTCTCTCTCTCTCTCTCTCTCTCTCTCTCTCTCTCTCTCTCGACACTGTTTCAGCTTCACAATCCTGCTGTTTGTGCAGTAACACACTGTAGAGACTTGTAGCTGTACCACTTTTGATTGGTGACGAATGTAAGAGGAAATGCTGAAATTGATCCTAAAGTACTTTCAACCAAAAGCATAAACCGTACAGGTAGAAGCTTGCACACACACAGTGTATGTATGTATATATATTAAGCATCTCTCCACAGGAAGATGCTCCCCAGTTTGGGTCCAGCTTCTGATCTTGTTACGCAACAGTGGCCTTTACCTGACTTTTTAAAAACTCTCATTAAAATCATCATGGTCATCACTGACTGTAATACAATGTGACGATTAGCGCTCCTGGCACTTGGCTAATGGGCCTGACTGCTGTGAGAAGTTCACTGTGTGATTGCCTGAAGTGATAGCTGCTGCTGTGTAACGTTGGAGCAAAGATCCTCTGTCGTTTTACTAAAAACTGAAATTTTAAATGTCAACTTTTTCTGGTTTCCTGCAGTGGAGCTTGGCACTGTGTGTCGGGTCGTAAGTACCTCTATTCACATTTGTAGACAAGAGCAATAAGGAGGAGGAAGAAGTAAAAGGAAAAGTCAGACTGCTTTAAATGTGATATTTTGGATTTGAACACTATGGACGGTCCTTTGCGAAAAGGTTGTTTCATTCTCTTTGTTGCCTTTTATTTTTACACAGACAGCTTCCTAACCTTCTGCTTGGAAAAGTCAAACTTCAACACTTGTAATGCAGTCGTTCCCTCTGTATTCTAATCCCCCCAAAGTCATGCATTTCTTTGATTGCTACATGGTTTGGCTTCGGTGTCTCCTTCACTGTTAGACCCGTGCTTTGCTGCTATCTCCCAGCTCCATAAACCAGCTTCACTGAAACAGATTAAATGAACACAATGATTCTTTAATCAGATAACCAGTGCTCCGAATAGATTAACCTTCCTTAATGCAGGTCCTCTGGCTCTCTGTTCGTCTCCTCTCCTCCTCTCTCCTCAACCAAAGAGAGTGTGGAGGTCTACAAACTTTAATCTTCATTACCTGCTTTGATTTCTCCGCTAAAAGAAGAAATGCATAATTTACATCCTTTGAAGTCGCTGCACTATTACTGACAACATGTTACCTTTAATCTTAAGAGCCCTGGAACATTAAATATTTAGTCATTTACCGAACAAAGGAGCATGGAGGCGATGCCTTCTACCACTTTGACTTTCACTGTCATGTGCACTCAGTGTCCCTGGTAGGAAGCAATTAATTTTTTGGGGAGAAGAAGCCGCTTTTACTGAAGTGCAGGTAACTTTAAGTTGTTTTCACACTTCTGCCATATTATTTTATCCTGCTGAAAAGAGAGCTTTAAAGTAAAGTGCTTTCGTTGGCAGAACCGGGTGCGGGTGACCGCAAGGCTAACAAGTTAGTGTTAGTCTGACTATATTTCTGATTTGTCTCTTTTAGGCCCATGTTTAATCTTGCCTATCCTTGCAACAAGACTGGATTAGAGGTATTACCTCTGTTTGGTTATCATGATTTCTTTTTATCCCGTAAGCTATGAGATATTAACAATTTTATAGTGTTACTGAAAAGTAATTGTGTTATAGGTACGCTCATGTGTATTGCTTTGCGGATGTGTTTGAGCGATTAAGTGTGCGAGGGAGTCAAAGTTTTTTGTCTTTTCTAATGATCTTACCTAAGAGTTTAACCAGAGGGCCACCTATAAGCAAATTCTAACAATACTTTTGTGGTTCCTTTTATGGATATCTATGCCAACAGTAGCATTATTTATTGGCAATTATGACCAAATGAACTTTCCAAAGTCTACTAATGTCCTGAATTAATGCTCAAATAAAACATGCATCCAAACGATGAAAGTTCAGATACATTTGCAGCTGAAGCAGAAGACAAAAAGAGGGCAGATAACTCTAAGGAACGGAGGCCATTCCTGCTCACAATGTCCTCCCATATTCACCCTCCAAAATAACAATTTGCTCTTACTTGTTTTTATTTTAATTCCAGTCATCAGGAGATAGCCTCGCCTCATCTTCCAACTCCAGAATGGGGCTCTGGCAGTTTGTTTTCTAATTCCTCATTGGGCTTTCTGAAGGAAAATTAGACAATTACCCAGACTCATAATGTTGTTCTACCCGCCGCCTCCCCTCCTCCTCCTCCTCCCCGGCGCTCTTTCCTCATTTCCTCCCCCTCTCCGCCTTTTATGATTAATTACTCTGTGAACATCATATGCTGGTTGAACAGAAACATAAGTGTGGGACGACGTAATTGTGTGTCTCTGTTAATGAGTGTTGATACACGCTTAAAGTGGTTGCACAATCCCTCTCTGTTGTCTTTCGCCGTCCCTCTTGCACGCACAGCCGAGACGTGTGTATTCTCACATCTGTATGCGCGCACACACAGGCCCGGGGTATAGATTACCATAGTAATAGCTGCTGAGTAGCTTGGGGCTGGTGACTGATGGTCTTAAGGAGCACCTCTTTCTACCACTTGGTCAGTGAAATTAATATCCACTCCAGTCTAAGCCGGGCTCTGGGTCTGAAGTTCCTGCTTTGGAATCGGGAGCTGTAGCCCGCAGCTACGATCTGCCTAACTTCCTCCAGAGCTTTGAGCTGCAGCTGTGACTGAAGTCATTAAGATATAGACCTATCTCTTCCTCTCACTGTCTTTACTTCTTTGCGGCCCTCCCTCGACTTCTCCTTCAAACATCCACACAAGAACCTGTATTGATCAGAATAAACAGTGGAATAGTCTGTAGTGTTCAGCCAGGGCTACAGATTTATCACCTACTGATGTGAAAGGAGTGAAGATTAAGACAACCTTAGTTGTGTGTGTTTAAGGGGATGTTAAAGTGGAATAAAACATTACCCTTGTGAGAACCTGATTTCCATTCTGTGCCTTTTTCAAATTAAAGAATGAACTCAAATCTAGCCTCAGATCTCCATATAAAACCTTTATATTTTTTCTGCTGCATAACCCATGATAGTTTGTCTCATGGTTAACTATGTTTTTTTTTCTCTCTCTCACTTGGGTTTGTGTGCAACCACCCCTGGGCAGGGCATTTTTCTTCTTCCAATACATCATTGATTTCCTGTATGACTTCATCAAACTAATACCCGCTTTGCCTCCTTCCAGACTCACACAGTCACACATGCGTTCACGCTCTCAGATGCCCGTAATGCCAGCGTTTCCTCCCAGCAATCAGTCAAGGCAGCTTGTCTCCGGATCAATGGCCTCTATGAGCAGACGTCAGCTCTGGAAATGGAAAATGGACCATTCAGAAAAGCAGAACGTATAACATAATGAGCAGTTAGGCTGTCACTCCAGAGAGAGCACCGTGACGAAAAAAAATTCAGCGCATCTGGATTCCTATTTGTGTTATGTGTATTCCCATAAGACGGCGCTGATATTGCTTCGGTTTGTCGAGTTATTTCTCTACATCACGTAAAAAAAAAAAAACGTAATCTCTGTAGATATTTCACTACAAACACCTTTTAAAAAAAGACCGATTCTTCCTGAAATAACATATGACAACAAAGAAAAGCTTGAAAAGAAGCTGGGAATAAAAATGCTCATAAATGTTTTTTTTTGTGCGTGTGTCCCAGTGAGTAACAAGATGACTAATGGTCATCGGATCAAGGCAGTTGCAAAGAACTCCAGATTTTCTTTTTCTACCCACTACACAAACACACTAATGCTTCACACTTCAACAGCGCAGCAAATAGACTCTGCGATAATACGCTCAGTGACTCCTATCAGCTTTACTTGAAGTGTTAGAAAAACACGTTTTTTTTTAGGGTGGACAGAGTGAGAAACTCAGTTATCCACATACTTACATGCAGATTAGAGTCCTGCTGGGTTCACAGCATGAAGTGGCACTTCTCTGGGAAGGACTGTAAATACAGTTTCCAGCTTTGCAGGAAGATATAAATGATATTTTATGTATTATATTATCATTTATAGTGCATCAAATAATTTTTGACAAGAATGAAACTAATAATGAGACTAATTACTTTAATTTCTACGGAGGTGAATTTCTACAGGTGACAGCATAAAAAAATTAATTAACTTGTGGCCACGAGATAATTATCACAGTCATTTCCATGCAGACTGTTGATTGTTAACACGGACAAGTTTGAAGTATTTTAATTTTAATTTAATTTAATTTTAACATAGCAATGAATCACATAATTCAGTTACTTGTGGTTAGGCATAAAATAATAAAGCAAAGAGACAAGGCTGCTCAAAAATAATACGTGGCCACGAGTTATTTATCTCGTGGCCACATATTAATTTTTTTCATCCATTGTCTCTGGACAGGCACTGTAGATTTCAGACACATTACCATGAAAAAAAAATAATGAAAACATTAGGTTTTATAAAAAAATGCACTTGCACACACCTGTTCCAGTTATTCTAAAAGCATAATATTTGTGCTGATACACTTAAAGGAATAGTTCCATTTTCTTTTTTTTTTTTGAAGTGGGATTTTTATTTTCTGTGGATATCATTTTTAAATTACCTAAATTTGTAAAAATGGCGATTAGACTGATAGATGAGCAGTGGATGTGCTACAGCTAGCTGCTACTGCCACTATTAGCACTTTGACATAAACTTCTATATAATTTTTCATAGTAAATTGTTTTTAAGTGGCAGTGATCCATGAGGGTCTTGGCCACACTCAGACACAATCCAGTCAGAATTAAACTTCTATTTCTTGAAACTGAGGTCTTTCAAAAAGCTACAACAGGTAAGATATTAATTATTCGCAGCATTTCTGCAGAACCTCAGTTTGTCACTTTGAAGCCATCATGATATATTACACATAAATTAGTCAACACATAAATTGCATGGAACAAACATAGCTTCCACTATCTCTGGAGCTTGGGGAAAAATTGCATTATGAAGATTTGCTTCACTATAACCACAGCTCTAAAACAGGATATTTTAAAACCATTTGTGCAAAGTTATAAATCCAACGAGGACCAGCAAGGATGCTTTATACAGTCATCATCACATAGCTTCTACACGGTGATGGAGCCCAGATATCTTTCTTTACTTTCCACATCTAAGACTGAAGCAGGTGCCAGGAGTTGTAAAACAGAGACATAGTTGGGATTTTTCTGCTCCCAGAGGCTCAGAGTGACAGTACACTGTGACACAGCATCATGACAATGTTTGCTTTAAGGCTTCACATTATTACAGCAGGCGTGTTGGGAACACTTGTAGGATTAGACACAAAAAGACCCTTCAGGAATTACCCTCATTTGTCTGATCTCTGTTTGTACACAGTTTTTAGATGTCTCCCACAGACACGACATGTTTCCGCTGCCTCTTTTTCGCTGCCTTTTGTGTTCCTCTTGCTCATTTTTTTCTATTTTTTCTTGCATCACATTCCAGCACTCTCTTTCGCTCCCTATAAATCAGGCCTTGGTGGGTGTCATCACTTTTAGGTTTACCTTGTTTTTCTTATGAGTACCCTTAGATAGGAGTCATTGAGGAATAAATTAGATTACATAATAAGAATTTAAACTAAAAAAGTAAACAATTAAACGTGTTCTTAAAAGTGATGGTCTTGTCTTATTTTGTTTGAAATTACACTCAGCTTTTTATTCATCATTTCTGTTTATGTTCTTGTCAGGAAAGCTGATGATGGCAAAAAATGAGAAGTCTGTGTAACAAATTACTGAAATTATAGCTAATAAAATAGCTAGCTGAGTGAATTGCAGTTGTTTTTTTTTATAAATATGCCGATAATTTTCCATGTAGCAAATAAAACTAAAAAAAAAAAATCTAAAATTTGATTGACATAAATTTTGTACTTTATCCCTGTATAAAATGTTTCCTTTCACCACAGTTAAAATGACAGTGCCACCATGACCAGGCGGGTCAGTGTGAGCAGACCGAGTGTACACAGGCTCTTTACGACACTGCCTCTGTTTCTGGCTGTAAGTTCAGCTTGTAAAAGTTTATCCCCTGTATGTACTTTAACATCCTTTAATATCAGCCCAAAAAGTACCACCAACCAGGCCACAGAGGCCCCCTGCGTCTCCCCCCCCCCCCCCCTCCGATGGACGCCCTGCCAATTAAGTGTCTCTCATATCTCCAACACTTCACTGCCTCGGCTGGGCGGAGCGGGAGGGGTGAGTTTGTAAACATGTGAACACTTGAGTGTGAGCAACAAGGACTTTTCCTCTGAGGTAAAATAACTGTGTGCAAACGTGTGTGTGTGTTTGAGTGTGTGTGTCAGTCCCAGCGGAGTGTGTACTCTCAGCTGTGTCTGTCTCCTGCCTGGCTGTGACGCAGAGGGAGGATGTGATGGAAATCTCCCTCCTATTTAAATCCACCGCTGGCACATCAAAGCCTGCTGCCGCTGGAATAACAGAAATAATTAGACACAAACCCCTCATTTACATAAAAATGTTAATTAATCTCTTCTCTCATAGCTCAGTTAGACTGAGATGGCCCTCTGTGCTCTAAACTACAGTATATCTGCTGTGTGATCTGTGGTTATAAAGACTGAAGCATTGAGAGAAAAAAAACTGTCCAGTTTTAAGTGAAAAATCCAAAGTTTATCCCACTCTATGAGTGAGTCAGTCTCTGAATCATCTTTTTCATTCACATCCCAGTGAATAGTCGCACATTAAAGAACAATATTTTTTTAAATGTATTGATTACCATCCTCTTGTTTCAACGCCTATATTTTACAAATACAAATCTGTGTTTAAAAACTGTGATTTAGCAAAAACCTGGTAGATTCAGTGCTCATTGTTTTACTATGAAAACTTAAGCAAAACACTAATAACACATCAAAACAGATGTGTTAATGTGCAAATGTTGCCTCAGATATCAAGAAAAAACAGAAACAATTGTGTTTCACCATTTGCAGATTCAGTCTTTCGTGGATTTTTTTCTCATAACTTAAACTACTGTATTCCCCGTAACATCACAGAAACTGGAAATACAGTACAGTAAACAATGTCAATTTTTTTTTCTCTTGTGCTTTTTTCTGTTTTCAAGCTAAATTATTAGGTATAAAATTATTATTATTATAAAATAATTTAATAATTTTATAACATAAACATTATTGTAGATTCAGTTCTGTGCCCATGTTCCACCCTGAGCGCAACATTTCCACTTTAAACAGTATCTGTAGCGTGTAACTGCTAACGGCTTCGCTCACGTGTATTTTTGTCTGCTTCCTACTGTATTAAGGTGCCGTCCAAACGCTCTGTTGGCCTTTTTCTTGACCGCACCCAATATTTGCGTTTTTTCACAATTTGCGAGTACTCTAAGTACAAAACCCTCGCAAATCAGGGTTTCACTGTAGTATAAGTGTAAAAGATTTTAATCAACATTGTGTAAACTAATTTATACCTGAGAATAACTGTTTATAAATTAGTTTAGAGTTTTAACCATGCTTTTGTTTTGTTTAACGTGAACCAGTCCGTTTAAAAGTCTGTACTGCTCCTGTTTGATCTCAATCTCTACAACACTTAGTATTCCAGATTATGGTCTGTCTGTAGAGGTGACCTCCTCCTCCTCCTCCTTTCATCTCTGTCTGCCTAACCTGAGACAACACTCTCTGACTGGGGAGGACAGACACACCAAGTTGATCCTGATTATAACAAGCACTTAAATCTCCTTCTGCACACCCCCTAACACCAAGGTTTTATTAGAACAAGCATTTACATCAGCCTCTGCATTGGCTTTATTAGATCTAAGACCTCTTACATCATTCAAGATACGTGCACGGGTCTTCTCCGGCTTGTCTTTGCTCGCCAGGTCAGGGTTTGTCAGAGCTCGGGGTTTTGTGTGAAGAAACCTGTTAAGATGAGGCTTCAAATATTCAGAAAAATCCAAAGCTTCACAACAAACAGATATGGTTACGTTGGTGTTACAATACTGCAGCTACAAATCCATTTTTTTTTTGTTTAATTTAGAGGACTGGTGTTTCTTTAGCTTTTTAACAGCTCATAGTAACAATGATCAGTTTTAGACATTTTCTGCGCCTTTTTTTGTCTCTATTGCCCATCAGTTACTGAGATCAAGTTTTATTATGTGAAGCAGCCCTCTCGTCCTCTTAAAGCTGTGAGACTCTGTACGACTCTCCAGCAGCTCTATTGACTGGCTCTCTGCTCCTCCGGTCCAGTTTCAGCTGCTCCTTTCATTTACTCAGCCAGCGCGCAGCGGCTCTGCTCCGGGGAGAGCTGCTGAAACAAGACTTCATCAATTCCAGATGAAACACCAACATTTCCTCCCATTACACCAAAGCACCGCTCCCGTTCACTCTCCGCGATCTCTCACTGCTCCGCGCTCGGTGTGTGTAATGAGGAGTGGGACCGTGTGTGCGCGCATGTGTGCATTTATGTGCTTTTTGTGCTTTTTTTGTGTGTGTGTGTGTGGAAAGAGGTTGGGGCATGTGAGTCTGTGGTGGAGGGAGGGGAAAGTTACTAAGGTATTGGTCTGAGCGGGGGAGAGCCCTCCCTCAGATGTCCTCCTGCACAGAGAACATGAAGATTTCCAACAAAGGCTTTTCTCTCCCCCTTAAACCTCACTGAAGCTATTTTTTTACTGTCTTTCTAACTCAAAATGTTTGAGAAATCAAGCTCTAAACTGAAGTTTCTTAATTATTTCTGCAGAATTGAATAGAAAGTAATCATAATCAGGCATGTTTTCAACAAAATAAAAAAAAACTTCTATAGATTTAAGAATTTTTTTTTGCCAGATCACTTTTTATGCAATCTCTTTAAATCATAGTTATATAAAATAGTTTTAAAAAACACTGCTTTTTGACATGTTTTGTTATACATTAACTCCAAAGCCTAAGTTAAACACATGTATCAGTGGACTTCTCAGGACCTGCACTGCCTCAGAGCAAACGCAGTGAGGTCTTCGGCCCCAGCTGAGGAGCAACAAGCTCAGCCACAGGCAGAGGAAGATGTGTCTGAGCCTGATGCTGAGGCACAAACAGGCAGCTGAGGGAAGGGGGAGAGTAGCACTTCTTGTTTGTTAAAAATCTATCTTAATCTCTGCCCCCGGGACACAAAGGCGAATTCATCCGGAAAACTGGATTATCTCACTTAGATGAGTCAAACACACACAGTCCTGCACTTTGTGTGGGTGTGTTTGTCGTGTCTGAGTTAGAGTGGGAGAGGGATGGAAGTTTATGAGGCTGAGTGCTCACTGCACTGAGACTTCACGTCTGTAACTCACACTTATTACCTAAAGATAAGGCTTTACAAGCTGTGGATTGAGTTTTTAAAGTCTTTAATAATTATTCATTAACATTTGGAGCCTAAACGTCAGATCATATCACGTTAGGGTTCTCAGAATGGAGCACACAAACGTCTGCACTGCCTCTTTTGTCCTTTGTGTAATAACAAGTGTTTAAATGGTCAACTGTTTGATTTTGTTCAATTTAAAACAGCATAGCGAGCAGTAGTTAGCCCTGTCACCTCACTATGGGGCACCAAGTGTAAAATAAAATCTTAAAATGTCATTAACATTTTCTTTATTTAGCTCACTTTCTGAGTGTAAAATCCTATTAAAAAAACGTCCATTAAAAATTGTATTGTTTAGCTCACTGTTTCTTACATTTAGTTAATTTGTACTAAATCTTAATAATTACGTTAAAGAACATATGTAAATATTAAATCTAAATGTAAATGTTAAACCTAAAATGTTGTGGCTAAAGGAAGTTTACATTTAAGTATTTCGGAATGGAACGCAGCCTCTGCTGTTCGTAGGCGACTCTTTTTATGACATCATCATCCTGTGACAAAAGCAAGCTCTAAAGGCGGCAGCATGGTAGCTCGACAGCCGACCAGTCGACGCGCCCTCACGTGGTTTTTCGGCGTTTGTTTTTGCACAGAGCTTTCATAGCTCCGGAGACACCCCGCGCCGAGCTCCTGGGGAAACCCCTCCCGCTGCAGCATACGTCACTGCATGGTATTTCTTCCCGGAGGTCCAATGCAAAAGAAAAAAAAAAAGTCAGAGATTCGTCCACGACTTGTGACGTTTTTTTAATCCACAAACTGGTCCCAGATTAAGCTTCAAAGTTTTTATCAGTCAGATTTCACTGTGAAACACGTCTGTTTTGTCCTCTTTTGTGAGTTTCTGGCCGTTTGACTTTCTTTATAAATCGCTGCTTCCTGGTACAACAGTTGGCTATGGGAGTGACTTTTTTTTCTCTTCTTTATTTTTTTTGAAGCAAGCGGTTGAAGCAAAATGCAACGTCTGAGCACTTTCAGCACAAACACTCCCACAAACTTCTGACCAATCACACAACATAGTTCGTATGTGTTCTTATGTGAAGGGGGGTGAAAAGTTTGACCCGCAGGTTGCGACAAGAAGTGTCGAAATTTCGGCAGTGAGAACAGGATGATGTCATTTTTGTCATGAAACTGCAACAGTTCGGCACAATTTCGGCTGCAGCATGCTAGATCGTTAACGCTGCTGAAGATGGTATTTAAAATTTAAAATCAAAATGTGCTTATTGAAAACAATATGAATGGTACCTGTGGTCCGGCAGTTTGAAGTGCAGCTTTGAAATCGTCCGCAGCTCCACATATGATGCCTTCTAGGGAAGCATTAGCAGTGTTAGCAGCATTAGCAGTGTTAGCAGTGTTAGCAGCATTAGCAGGGTTAGCAGCTCCAGAGGTTGTGTTTGTCTCAGGATGAAGATGTCCTAAAAAGAGTCGAGCACCAACAGCACATGCGACTTGGATGGCCAGTTGTTCTGAAACCTCCAGGGATTTCTGATCATTTTAGACTGCTCCCACCTAGCGCTGTATGCGCTCATCTCTTTCACCTTTCTCCAGGAAGAGTTTGCAAGTTCTGTCTTGGTTCACCCGATCCACATGCAGAAGTCTGCTGACGTCAAAATCGTTTGCGCGCAATACCTGTTTGTACTCGCTTGGAACCACTGTCAAGGTGGTTCTGAAATCACGATTGAAACCAGCTAAAGCTGAACCGAGGTAGAGACCAGCACCACTTTCTTGCAGTTTAGCCTCTAGTGTGCAGAAGTTTGAACATAAAGTCTCTTAGAAGTTCAGATTTATTGGCTTTACATAAATCCCTCATGTCAAAATAGCGGATTAATGTTTCATTTATGTAAACATTGATTTACTTTAATTTGGCCTCTTCTAATGTGAAATAGAAGCTTTTTCATTCAGTGCAAGAGTATTTTATATAGATCTGTGTTTTCCCATGTCTTCTTGCTTTCACTTTAATTGGCCTTCCTTTTTTGTATTCGCCAAGATGCCAACCCCACCCCCTGAACTCTTTTCGTTCTTTTCTCCTCCCCACCCGTTTCCCTCCCCTCCTCTTAACACTCAGCTCTGCTCTCGACTTGACCCTAATTGATTGTAATGAGTACAAGCTCTTGTACCTTTTCTCCCAGTATCCCATCTTGTGTGCCTTCCTGTTTTGTTTGTTATGTGTGTGTGTGTGTGTGTGTGTGTGTTGGGAGACATATATTCCTTTTGTGTCCATGTGAGTATAATGTAGCTGTAGAATCCTGCATTAGTCAGGACATGCCCACCTGCATTCCAAAGGCCCAAGTGTACTGCTATTAATTTTGTGTGACTAAAAGACACACAGTAACTATTTGGTTCTTTTTTTTCTTTGCTCTATTTAGTTTTCAACCTTGTATCATATTGAGATACTTTTTGCTTGAATCTATTCTCAGTTTCTGAACAAATGCTAATGAATGACCCTACATGATGTCAGCGAGCTAATTCATAACAACTGCCATTTTTCTTTGCTTTGGAATGCCAATATGATTAAACACCATGTCATGGCCAACTATCAATCTACACCTTCATAATCAGCACTAAAGGGATTGAGTTCTATATGCCATAAACACACACACACACACACACACATACACACCTCCTATACAATCACAGCACACCCTTTCGTGTGCACGTATTGGTGTGTTGTAGTACGAGTATTGGGTGAGCAGAGTTATGGGGGTGTCTGGAAATGACAGAGTGCAGGATCGCTTATAGGAGAAGGCCCTCGAACTCCGTTAATACTGCATGATTTACATGCATGACAATGTATCCACATTTACAAGATCAATAGCTTCATGAGGCCAAATGATATGCATGTAGCTGTGATATGAAGTACAAGTCCTTGCACCTGTAAACCTGGCAACCACTAAAACACAGGTCAAAATAATAATCATCCTTTCTGTCCGTGGCAGGAGGGGTTCCTCCTCCTTCAATACATGTAGATGGATAACATAAATGTAAATAGTTAGTTTGACTGATGTTACGGTGGCATTTACATTAAAGCCCTGTGATTGTGTGGGTTTAAAATGACAGGTCGATATGGCTGAGAGCTTTCAGCCTCTGTTGCAGCCCAGCATAGATCCATTGATTTATGGATTAATGGGAACACTGATGATAGCCCACAGAGAATATGGTAATGACAAGCAGTCCAAACACACGACCCCCATAAGGGAGTGCCTGGGTGACCTCTAAGGTGGCGAGGACGTCAGGGGTGAGACGCTGGAGCACGAGACAGTCTGACATCGACCTGTCTGTCAGATGTCTTTTCCACATCATGTTTTCATGAGGCAGTTTATGTGGGAAGTTGGTAGTAAATCTGGTATTCCTGTTTTCTTGTGTTTGTACAAAGACAGAATGCTTTGTTTTGTTTATATCTAAGCTTGTTAAGAGTTCATTAATTCCAGCAACATACAAAGAGAAATAGTCTTTAGGTCTTTGGAGGTTGTGATACATATTACTGCACTCGAAGCACTTCTTAGAGAGTAATATTTCATATGGATATAAATAGACTATTTGTATAACGCTTTTCTCTAGTCTTCTCAAAGTGCTTTTACACTACAAGTCACTCTCACCTTTTCACACACTCTGAGTCTCAGTTTTTGTACATATCTACCAAATTGTGACTCATAATTTTGTGTAATTTTGGAACAGTGTAAAACAGGTACTTCAAAAGGCCTTTTTGCACTGCAAGGCCCGGCCCAGGTCGACTCAGGTTGACCTGGCTTCAAGTCCGAATTCAACATACTTGCATCAGCCCTTATGGCCCAGTTCCACCCCAATTTCTGGAGCCCTGAGACCCGTGGTTTTATCTGGGCCGGGCTGCTCGTCCCCATTTGATGTCGGCTAGAGTTGCACAACAACAGTAGCTAGCAAACAACAAGCTAACATTAGCTAACATTAACTAACATACTACTTTAACTCTGTCGTCCCACCCTCTTGTCTTTAGCATCATACTGCTGGATGGTTCGGTACATACCTTGGTTCTTTTCCTTCAGGTTTGTTTTAAACTGTTGTTATTGTGTTGCAAATAAAACAAAAAAAGATTTGTGCATGTTTAGTAGCATGATCCCGCCCACATCGAGGCGGCTCTCTGCTCAATGCAAACACAATCTGGGCCTGGGTATAATAAAGCCGGACCAACTGGAGCTGGGGCAGGTCGTGTTGGAATGCTACACTTCTCTCATCTGGCTTCAGGTCCTCTGCTCTGCTTTCCAGTAGGTTTTTGTACATGGCCTTTATAGCTGTATTTGAGGTAAAACACATCATTTTATTGTCCACATTGTATCCATTTCATCAAATTTTGTGCCCATCTTGGTGGGCACCCCTACATTTATGATTCTATTTACTGAAATACATTTTTGAAATGAAGATAAGCAGATTTAGAGCAGTTCAGACTGAACTGGAAATGTTCACTGGTAAAACAGCACATTATTTAGTTCCCTTCTTTTCATCAGCATTCCCATGAATGGTTTCCTACAGTATATATGTAGGTAAGTATTATGTATTTGATAATTAAAGCAAGAAAAATATAAAGAACACAGGTCTTAAGTATTTTCTATGGCTGGACTAAAGCTTCATTGAATAGTTGAGGTAAATTTTGTTTTTTCTTTTTCCAATGATCTAATCTTTAAGACAGTTCTTCAGCTTTACCTTGATGCCAAAAGACACCAGTGTTATGTGCATTGATAATAATAAACTGTTTAAATAATGAAAACAATGAAAAACAAAATAGGATTGAGGTGAATGTGTTTTTGTTTATTTTGTTTTACTTTACTAAATAACTAATTACATTTTTTGCTTGACATCTGTCCAATATAAAGTTCTGGGTGCTGGCAGGCGGAGTCCAGCACTCATCGCCCATTTTCACAGCAGCACTCGCTTGTCTGGAACTATTTATAGGCTACAGCTTGGTCCTGGTGAGAGGTGGGTCAGATCGATAAATCAGAACTTGATGTGTGCATTCGTACACTCCCCATTTCAAACACACACAACCACACACATCAACCCCCCCCCCCCCACACACACACACGTTGACACACATGGACCCTCAGCCACAGATGAGTCAGTCACCCACCCTTCCCCCTGTCTTCACCTGTCTGTAGAGGTAAACACATGCATTTAAATCAGTTGTGGGGTGCTGTGGTAACAAAGACAAATGATGTTGTATGTAATATTTTTCTATTAACATAAAGTAATATAAAGTGAAGGGCAGTGGTGTATGGAAGGAGTTAGGGGCTAATGTCCCGTATCAGATGTGGACAATGTCAGGGCTGCATACTGAGCAGTCTGTGTCCTTCTCACCTGCTGTGTGTGTGTGTTTGTATCTGTGTGTGTCCTAAAAGGCAGTGACGCACTGAGCTGCCAGCACTGGTATTATTCCCTCTGCCTTATTAACCCCTCTGCCCTCACCCCTGTCTCTCCGCTCTCTTTGCAGATGAACTAAATGTGTATCTAAACTAACCTGAGCTGTTCTTCACCCACCTCTTACGTTTCTGTCACGGCCAGCAGCACAAACAGCACAGCATGTTTATCAAAGCATAAGACATCAAAGTTCCTTCTAACACCCTTTTTTTTCTTTTTAGCTTTTTCTCTTTTGAACAAAATTTAATGCATAAGTTTCCATCTGTAACAGGTGATAAAAACTTGGTTTTCATTGTTTCTCACTACATGAACAATCGTATGAGTGAGAAATTTACAAAGTAAGATGAGCATTTTTTTCCTGGTACATTTAAAACAGGGACGAGCAACTAAAATGATGGAAAGGATGACAGTTTTTTGTTGACACTACCAGAGGGACACAAAGTGCTTCACAGTTACCCAAATGCAATAAAACTGCCATTTTAAAAATGTTTGTGTGTTTATTAAACCAACATACAGTGCAGTAACATTTCATGCTAATATGTCATGTTTAACAGTTGTACTCTTGTTTAATAAATATGAATACAAAACATCTGAAGCAAACAAAAAATACACACGCATTAGTACATAAGTGACTCACGGGCCAATTGGACCTGTGGGCCGTCATTTGCCCATTCCTTATCTAAAACCTGTAAGAACCCGTTAAAACTTGTTTTTGTACATTTATTTTTTAGAGTTAGTTCTGGATCTGAGCTTAAATTTATTAACAACAAATAATACAGTTGGAAAAAACAAAAAAAGTAGAGAAAAATAAACAAAAAAGCAACTAAAAAGCCTGTTTTATTGAATTAACACAAACTCTGTTGGCTCCCATCGAGATAAAATGTGATTTTATTTCAATTGTGCTTTAATAATTTAATAATTCAAGCAATATTAACGTTTTGAAGCACAGTTTTTTTACATTTGGCCATCATGAACAAGGTTTTAGTTCAATATCACTAAAGAAATTATTATGAAATCTCACCTTTAGCTTTGAATGATAAGATCATTCATATCCCCACACTGAATAAAAGGGAGGGCTGGCATCTTTATGTATATGAGATGAAGGTTTCCACCGCTGCAAACCACTTCATGATGAATTCAGCACACATTTAGAGTGACAGACTGACAGTCACAACACTGACAACTGATCCAATATTCATCTCTCTACATGCTGGTAAACACAGCAAAATCTTCAGTTGTTGCTGGCTTCACCCTACTTTGTCATGCTGATATTTGAAGGTGTGTGACTCTGTTCACAGTGTGTTTATGCGTGTGTGTTCCACATCGTTATCCTTTTGTATGCTTTGGGATAGACAGGTATAGAGAGCTGGTTTAGTTGAGCCTGGTTGGCATGCAGATGGAATCCACTGTAATCTACTGTGAGACAATGCTATCTGTGAGACCCTCACAGAATGCCAACTCAGCCCTTACATTCACACACATGCAAACACACACTCCTTCACACGTTACATTAATGCAGGGGGATTTAAGGGGAAGTAAGTGAATAGTTTCAGGTCACCAACTAGATTCCGGTACCAGGACGCTGCGTCAGCGGGAATAGCCGACAGATTGTGATAAAAGCAGCCCTCCCTTCACCGTCCTTTAACTCCACAAACTATCCCCTCCGTGGTTCCCAAACACAAGTCTGCCCAGAGGAACACAGGAAAAACAAGCAAAAATAAAACCCCATTTTCCAATTAAGTTGGGACAGAAGACAGCAATTTGTAAATCATTTTCAACTTTTAATTGAATAAACTACAAAGACAAGATATGTAATGTTCAAACAGATAAACTTTTATTGCTTTATGTAAATATTCACAAATTTTGAATTTGATGCTTGGGACACGTTCCAGAAAAGCTGGGGCATGTTTCCTTTTAACAACACACAATAAGCATTTGGGAACTGAGGACACTAATTGTTGAAGCTTTGTAGGTGGAATCATTCCCCATTCTTGCTTGATCTACATACATCTTCAGTTGCTCAACACTCTGGGGTCTCCTTTGTTGTATTTTGCACTTCATAAAGAACCACACATTCTTGATTGTGAACGACTGAGCCTTTCGGGGATGCTCCCTTTATACTTAATCATAAAATTCACCTGTTTCCAATTAACCTGCGTCACAGGCATCAAATTCAAAATGAGTAAATCTTTGCAGAAAGAAACAATACATTTTATCCAGTTGAACGTTAAATCTTGTCTTTGTAGTGTATTCAATTGAATATAGGTTGAAAAAGATTTCCAAATCATCGTATTCTGTTTTTATTTGTTTTACACAATGACCCAACTTTATTGGAATTGGGGTTGTAGGCGCTGTCCAGATATTGCGTTGTAGTTTCTTTGCTCTACCACTTTATTCATCACATAATGCATTGTCATACACAACAGATGCTGTGACGTTGTGTAAACATTAAGCTGATCTCCTCTCTTCAGTGGGAAGACACTTTTGAGTGTGTTGCTACATCAAAACTGGAGAGATATCTGTTTTAGGGTTTTTCCTGCCTTCGTTGAGCGGCGGTGTCTGGATCAAACATGAATATTCAAACTGACGAGATGTTAGCGCAGGGAAGGGAAAATGTCTAGAGGGCTTATTCTTTATCATTCCCGTTCTGTATCACAGACTCTCTATGCTTCTCTCCTCTCATCTAACACTTCAAGGACGCCAGTTAATTTAAGATCTATTATAAATGATTAATTCAATATTTATGAATATTTAAAAATCCCTATTAAATTACTTTGTATCTGTTTAGCATTACATCTTTCCGGACTTTTTATGTATAGTCTCTCAAAGAGACAAAACTGTTACTATTACTCCACTTTTTCATCCTCGGAGATGCCTAGCGCGAGTCGTGTTCTGCCTTTGATGTTCTGCGATTAAACCAATGTTATTTCTACCATCAACCCGCTCACAGACCCACAGTTTATGCATACATAAGGATGCTTCTGACTCGGTGTGTGCGCGAGTCCGCTGCGCTGACTGTCGATGTTAAGAGATAAGTGTGGAGGAAAGTCTCCTTTCCTCTTCTTTCAGGACCATTACCTTTCATTCCAATCACAGAGGAGAGCCCAGGGGAGGAGGGGGAGGTAGAGGAAGAGGAGTGTGTGGGGGGGTCTAGATGTCTGCATCCTGCTTGATGCCTATGAGACGAGTAACACAGGTGAATAGTTCTACCCAGTTGTAATAAGTGAACTGGATGACATATTTTAAAAAGTACTAACATTACTGACCCTTTATTCAGTTCTACGGGATAAACACAAGTATTAATGTTCACTACAAGTCATTATAGATGTGCTTTAGACAGTATGGCTAATTTGATCAGTCATGCATAATTTGAGTATAATTTATTGATATTTTATGAAATTTGAGTTGCTCATCTTGATCTAGCAGTAGTTTTTCTGTGCAGCTTGTTGTTTTTAAAGTTGTGGTTAACACAAATTTATGCACACTTACACATTTACCTTTAGGTAGACATTTTATCATTGTGTTGTTCATTGAGGTATTTTTATCACTCGCCACCGACGGCAAAGGCGATAAAGGCAAAAGACAAAGATGTAATGTTACAGACACAAACACAAAGCTGTTTTTGCCTGTGACTAAATGTCTCTATTTGTCTGTAGTGTTAGTGAAATACCTCATCAACCACTGGACATATTTGAATGAAACTTTCAGAAAGTAATCACTGAAGGATATCTATAGCTGAATGCATTTGGAGTCAACTTAAATCAAGATGGTTTCATAGATAATTATTAGGGGTGCAACAATACATGTACCCGTATCCAGGGGCGGACTGGGGCAAAAAAGTGGCCCGGGATTTAGTACCTGACTGGCCCATTCAAGGTCCGGGCTGGCAGATGATGTCTGCAAATGCTGGAGGCTGATGGTGGAGGCGGAAACAACAAACGTCATCTCAGGGCACTGTACAAAATGTAAGGATGTAATGTAGAGGAATTAGTAAAGTTATTAGGATAGCAGAGCAGCAGTTAACTTGCAGGCATTGACCCTCTGAGTTCCAGTGGTCATTTTTAACTTTAAGTAACACAGTTTTATAAAATTATCAGCTACTGAGCACAGTCTGGACCCGGTTTACACATGATAAAGGCTTTATTTATTTACCAGCTAAATGCATTGTTTTAAAATTTAGCAAACTAGAAAAATACAGCCACCTACATCATGACTACCAGCCTCCTCCTGGTCACGTTGTTCTCCAGACGTAGGTCCCGATGAGGATGATGATGATGCACCAGCAGAAAATAAATGTCAGTTTCTGAGTTTTCTTGTTGATGCTTTTTCTTTTCTCTCAATTTTTGTTCTCCTCCCTTACGTTTACGCTCCATTTTTGCTTTTCTTACTTTTATTGTTCGTTTTCTTCTTCTTCCTCATCAAACTTTTCTTCTTCTTCAGTTTTTGTTGGTGGTTGGTAAACAATGAATTGGTGCATTATCGCCATCTACGGGTGTTGAGCGCAACTACACAACTTTTTTTTTTCTCGCTGCCTGCACCAGCCCAGTGATGTGCCGGCCCACCGGGAAAGGTCCCGGTACTCCCAATGGCCAGTCCGCCCCTGAGTCAGAGGATGAAGTTTTCACTGGTTATAATACAACAATTATGGTATTTTAACTCATACACTGCCTGGCCAAAAAAAAAAACCTCCAAAAAAAGGTCACACTTGCTAATATTTTGTTGGACCACCTGTAGCTTTGATTATGGCACGCATTCGCTGTGACATTGTTTTGATAAGCTTCTGCAATGTCACAAGATTTATTTCCATCCAGTGATGCATACATTTATCATCCAGGTCATGCACTGATGTCTGACTCCTGCGCAAAACCTTCTCCAGCACATCCCAAAGTTTCTCAATGGACTCTGTGGAGCCAATCCAAGT
This sequence comes from Anablepsoides cearensis, assembly GCA_032275365.1. Taxonomy (NCBI): domain Eukaryota; kingdom Metazoa; phylum Chordata; class Actinopteri; order Cyprinodontiformes; family Rivulidae; genus Anablepsoides; species Anablepsoides cearensis. The sequence continues at coordinate 15,474,671 of JAUBOC010000011.1, read as the reverse complement.
GTGAAAATGACATCATGCTCCCTGAACCACTCTTTCACAATCCTGGCCTTGTCATCTTGGAATATGGCCGTGTCATCAGGGAAGAAAAAATATGTTGGTGGAATAACCTGGTCATTCAGTATATTCAGGTCAGCTCATTCTTTGAGCACAGACTGTTGCTGAACCAGGACCTGACCAACTGCAGAAACCCTCACATCATAGCACTGCTTCAACAGATTTGTACAGTAAGCACTATGCATGATGGGTTCATCACGTCACCTGCTTTTCTTCTTACCCTGATGCACCCACCACTCTGGACTCATCAGATCACATGACCTTCCATTGGTCCAGAGTCCAATCTTTATGCTCCTTAGCAAATTAAAGCCTTTTTTTCCCAGTTAGCCTCAATGATTAGTGGTTTTCTTAAAGCTACACACCTGTTCATTCCCAATCCATTGAGTTCCCTTTGCATTGTGCGTGTAGAAATGTTCTTATTTTCACTATTAAACATAGCCCTGTTGTTTTTTCTTCGATTTGATTTCACCAAACTTTTAAGTGATTACCAGTCCCGATCATTCAGGATTTTTTTCCGGCCGCATTTCTTCCTCAGAGACAATGAACCCCACTATCCTTCCAGTTTTTAATAATGCATTGGACAATTCTTAACCCAGTTTCAATGGTTTCTGCAATCTCCTTAGATATTTTTGCTGCTTGATGCATGCCAATGATTTGACCCTTCTCAAACAGACTGACATCTTTTCCACCACCACGGGATGTGTCCTTCAACATGGTTGTTTAAGAAATGAAAATCAACTCATTGCACCAGTTGGGGTAAAAACTTTGTTGCCCACTGAAAGATAATTGTTGATGCAATAATAATCCAATAGGAGGCTCGTACGTATTTGCTTAGTTAAATCCAGGAGCACTTTTTTTTGGCCAGGCAGTGTATAAACTGTATGAAATATGCAAACAGGAGTCAAAACTTAATTATGTTACAATCAAATGAATTCAACCATTATTGGAATTGTTGTCTTGAATAAAAAGGCAGTGTTTTGATAGTAAAGGCACTGGTTTAACATGCATGTCATTACATAAAATGATATTAAATGCATAGTTTAAGGCAACAATGTTATACCCAAGAAGCAGGATATTGAGATAGATCAGAGCTGAAGCAGAAAAATCCAAAGCCGCGCAGCAGCCACATGAGTGAGCAATAATTGGAGAGTGTAGAGCAAGGTAAAGCTGGCAAGTACATGTAGGCAGCCAGGCTCAGCAAGGAGAGACAGACCTGAGGCAAAAAGAAGGGACATAATATGTCAAATATGAGCAACTCACGAACAACAGGGAAACAGCTTTCCTTTGCTTCAGGCTTCACCAAATTGTCACAACCAATAATTTAGTGAAGCCTGCAACGTAAAAGTTGTTACAGTTCAAACTTACCAGTGGATCACCAACGTGTTGGTAGATTCTGCAGTAGGTGTTTCGCACCAAGACACAGCAGAGGAAACAGGAAAAGAACAAGAAGCAAAAAAAACCCATTTTAGTTGAAAAAAAAGCCTTCCTTGAAAAAGAGATCTGTGTTCTCAATGGGATTTGCCTGGTTAAACAATGGTACTACAATACTATATACAGGTGCTGGTCATAAAATTAGAATATCATGAAAAAGTAGATTTATTTCAGTAATTCCATTTAAAAAGTGAA
>JAUBOC010000011.1:15429642-15446650 GCA_032275365.1 Anablepsoides cearensis | reverse complement strand
TTCTACATGCTTTGCAAGTGGGAAAACCTGAAAAATCAACAGTGTATCAAATACTTGTTCTCCCCACTGTAACTATAGAGTATATCTTGTGCTAAAGTGCAGTAAATGAATGAAATGAAGCTGATATACACATTCTGTGTTGCTGCCATTGGCCACTTAAGAGGGTAGCACAATACGTCACACAATTCAGTGCCCTCAGTGTTTCATAACGTTTTTGCGTTTGGCCTCAGTACCGTCGTGGACCCTCTTCAATTTGGCGCACTAGACAAATGCCTGCCAAAATCATGACAGCTCTGATTGCAGGCAGAGAAAGAGAAAGTGTATCCGGTTCTGGACACTTCAATTTGACTTAAAATATGAGACATCCTGACTAAAACTGGACAGTTGGTGACCCTACCTCTGCTGTAAAGGCAGTGGGTGCCGGTCTAATCCAGCCAGACTGGTACTTGGTGCTAATGTTCGCTCACAATGCTAACACTTGAGCTAGCATTATACTCCCAAACTCCTCAGGCGTGAAGGGACAAATAGCTGTCAAACTACTGCCAACTTATGGTCGGAGGAGGCTATATTACAACACAAGAGTGAACCTTAGGTATGAAAGGTTTCATTTTAAGCCTTACTTAAATATCAACAGTGTTTTAGAGAATCGATACAGTTTTGGGAAATAAAATATTGTGATATTTCAGTCTATCAATATTTTCTTACACACCTACTGGTGGTATTTCCCAACCAAATTTAGAAAGATGAATGTAATTAGGTTGTTGAAATAGTGTAAGTGAGCTTGCAAAATAAACAAAATACTGAGGATACAAAACCAAATCTGAAGAGTTTTTTAATTTCAGAAAAAAAAAATTTATTTTGTCTGCATTGCTGCTTTGTGCTTTTATTTTTATTTTTTTGCATTACTCTAGGGATGCACCTATATGAAAATTTCAGCCGATATCGATATCCGATATAATTATTGCAGTTATGGCCGATAACCAATATTTACTGATATTACATAAACACAAATTATATTATACAAATACTCACAAACACACTTGGGTCTTTTATTGACACTGTAAATAGACGACCAGACCTCTAACATGGCTCACTACTTCAGTTATTCCTGGCTGTGCAGCTTAAATATTACTAGCATGATCAAACAGATGCTGTTTAACCAACCATCTCCCCTCCCAAAACAGAAACACAAAGCTAAAAAGTGGGAAATCAATATCGGACGTTAATATCGGCCCATTTTTACATATCAGACCGATACGATATTCTAAAAAATGACCAATATCGGCCAATACTGATATCAAAACCGATATATCGTGCATCCCTAATTTTAACTGCTGAGAATGTGTTTTACAGTATGTTGCCAGTAGTTTTTTTGTTTTGTTTTTTTACAAAAATGATTGTGTTGTTTCAGTTCTGTTTAAAGATTTTGGGGGTGGGAGAACTTTGGCCACAACTAAAAGGTGTTTGGCTCTCGAGTTCATTTGCTTTTCTAACCTAAATTTCACTTCACTGCATTATTTTGTGGTCATTGTTTAAAGTTTTCCACGCAACTTTAAAGCAGCTGTTTGTACAAAAGAAGCATTCTGTTGAGGTGTCATTCTTCACTCAGAGTTAGCACGGTGATAATGAGTAGATTTGGAAACACACTCTGCAGGCTGTCTGCATGTGTATGGTTATCTTCGGGCGTCAGTGCATATTTACACAGTAAATGTGGATATAGCCATCGCACACTACATTGCATGTGTATGTGTGTGTTCTTTGGTAAGCACACACACCTGACTGTGTGTGTGGGAGATTTTCAGTGTGTGAATATGTCAGGTTGCCGCAGGAGACCAATTAGCTGGTGCATCAGTGAGGAGGTGAGCATAGACACACCTGTGTGTGGCCCTATTACACCAGCTCATCACACACTCACATACCGACACACAGACAGCATTGCTGTGCTCATAATAGAAATATAGTGACAGTTACAGTACGTTGACCATATGGAATAATGACTTCACCGTGTCAAACTGTCAGCCGTGAGTCACCAGTATGCCTTATTTCAACTGCATGTTACTAACTTAACAAACTTTTGTGATTTATAGGTTATCTTGCTGCTGCTGAATGGTTGTCATTAGCTATATGTACTTTACAACTGGAAATTTCCTGACCTTAAACTGCATGCCTTGTAGCATTCATACACAGGTATGGTGCACTGATGCAATTAGGTGAGAGTGAAAAGGAAGATCACAGCCAATAAAGCAGTCAGGCCTCTTCATGTATAATTCAGATCTTTTATGGTGGGCTATGTACCCATATGGAAATCCTAAAGGAAGACTAAGGCCATTTCCATCCAGAGAAAAGCCCTTTTAAAAGCTAATCCCTGTGCCAGAGCGCGGCACTTTTTACTGTTCCTTTTTAATGAATAGGTGTCCAATAAGGCCTTTTATTGTCTTAGCATATGTTGCTTTTATTAGGGGAAAATAATTAGGTTGCGTGGATCACTTCGGAAGTCCTCTCACAAGATAAAAATGAGATAGTTTCACAGTCGTTGCGCAAGTCCTTCTGACTCCCCATCGTTTTCCCCTTGGATGCCCTTTGTCCTGTCTCCTTCACCTTCTGCTCTGCTTCGTTTCTTCCTCTTCCTCTTTGTCTCTCCTCTCATCTTAATCCTTCCCCTCCTCCTCTCATCCTTTGCATTCCCTCTGCCTCGTTCCTCACTTCCTCCTCTATTGTTTCTTTGAACAGGAGGGTTATTAAATGTATGCGGCAATGTCGCGTCGGACCGCACGTTTTGCGCGCGTGCACACACTCATGTAGCAGATGAACAATCACAGCGTGACAGGAGGCTGTTGATGACTGACACTCTGTTGATCTTATCTGGTGCAAACTGGGTGAAAAGAGGGCTGTGGAGAGAAAGGGAGAAAAGTAGTGCACTGGGAAGGGGCTGGTATTTTTTTATGTTTTGTGTTGTGTTCCTGTCACCTGCGTAGTTTTCTCTCTGCTCCTTTCACTTTCTGTTTTTCCATCCCTCTCTACATCACTCTGCTTACTTTGAAACAATGACCAACAACAGGGCTCTAGAACACCAGGGAATGGATGATGTCATGCTTTAATCGTTTACCCGTGAGACCTCAGGTACAGGAACACTGAATGTCCAGTCTTGTAAAGTTATGGGCCGAGGGGAGGGGTGGGGGTTCCACAGGCAAAAGGAAGGGACTGACTTAGAAAGTAGGGGGCCAAGGCAGACAGACAGAAAAACTGAGCAGACATGATGGAGGAAGGGACTGAGAACCAAGGATGGAGGGAGGAGGCTGGTTCTCCATCCTTGCCTTAATGCTCCTCTGGGGAGCGGGCTGCCTTTAGGTGAGTATTAGCCATTGGCCTGGGGGCTAATGGACGGTACGAAATATAGTTTAGTACAAATAGATGGCCGTGGTAGACTAATCACTGGGGAGACCTATGATAAAGGGGCTTTGTGTGCTTTCGGACCAAACAGAAGCTTGCTGAAGTAAATGGGGACCAGGGAGCTCCCTAAAGGACTAAATACCTGCAAGGCCTTTTCCTCTGGTTGCATTCAGACCAGAGACAGAAATGCTTAAGTAGACTAGTCAAAATTACATTTTATTTTATTGTATAAAAGCACAGTTCATTATTTTATGAACGACTTTGAAAAAGGTTTATTTGGGTGGTCACTTTGAAAAATAAAAATCTTCCTCTTGTAATACCTATTAAAATGTTGCCTCAGTCTAAAATAAAAAAAACACTTTGGTTTTTCTGTTTCATAATAAAATGAGAAAAAACAAATAATCTGCTGGGTGTTTTTTTTTTTTATTCAAAGATAAAAAAGCAAAAAAAAAAGTATTTTTTATTTTTCCTTTTTATTGTTTTAAGCAATAAAGGATTTTAAAATTAATTAGTTTGATTGTACATTTTTAGATTTAAGTTTTCAAACAAGGAAGAAAATAAGTAAAGAAAACTAAAGAATGAACTATACACTGATTGTTTGTCAGATTCTGAGCATTTCATATCCTATTAAAATAAAAAGCTTTACTTAAAGTATAAACGCTTTTAAAAAAATAATAGTTATTAGTTTTTAGACCATCACTGATTCATAGTGTAAAGGTCTGGATATTTTCTGAAGTGTTTGCTGAGGTGTTTGAGGAACTAATCTCTTTTTATCTTGGTTGAATGGTGGAGCTGAATGGAGGGACAGCTTGTTTATGGGAGGAGGGACAGCATTACCCAGGATGCTTTCTGCAGGGAGGCCAGCTGAGTCGCCAACTCGCAGAGGGCTGAAAGCCACAGACTTACTCACAAATAAACTGCACACTTCAGAAAAATGTTGCTTTCAATGATTATTTATTAAATGTAAAATATCTTTAGCACAGATTAAAAATCAGACACCTCCATATATTTTAAACATCACAGGCTGAAAAAGAAAGAAAGGAAAAAAAAAACATTCCTGAAACAGAATCACAATCAATTTGGAGTCTCACTTGGAGGATAGCTCCTCAACGAGGCTGGGCAGAGGGCTGAGCCAGAAACTGCACTCCTGACCCCTAAAAAGCCACATAAATACTTTACCCTTACATACTTTTTTCCCCACTGAATACCTTTTAGATTCTGGAACGTTACTTTCCACAGATGAGGAACAAAAACACTTGATTCACGCTTCAGTTCTATCTAAATATTGAATGAAACTGCCCCTTTATTTCTGACAGTTTGCCAAACTTAAAGGAACATAACAAAAAACCCAAACTTGCCGTTCTCGCCTAAAAAAAAAAAAAAAGTACTTTAGAACTGCTGAGTTTTCATCAAGACGTTCGCATGACAAGCACGGACGTACGCTGTAATGATCTACGGCTCCCGGTGCCAGGAGCCAGCTTCTCAAAATTTGCGTCCCAGGCGTGAAAAGCTTTGCCAGCTTCGGTTACTGTTGCTGCTGAACTGGAGTGCCATCACAGAGGTCAGCTGGTGAGCGCTCTCTCTTCTCTCCTCTGCCTCAACCCTCGCCGCTGTACAAATGCCAACCGACAACAACTGACACAGATGGTGAGCAAAAACACAGGACAGGCAATGGAAGAGAACCACCCACAGGAGTAAGAAAACAGGAAGACTCTACACACACTGTCCAAGAGAGGATATTGCCTGACAATATTATCAACTTGTTTTATTTTACTTTTATTTGAATCTTTTCTATTTTTTTTCTACTTTTTTTTATGTTTCAACACATGCCATATGAGAAACAGGGGAGATTATAAAAGTACCTGAAAGAATTGCTTAATTTTCCACATGCATAGCTGGTAGTATTTACAGGTTTGTATGTACAGGGACACGCCATAAACAGCCTGCTCTAAAGTAATGGTTTATATACACCCAGGTCAGGAGAGGTCGATGTCATAACTACAGATGTGTGGGGGGGTCAAGGGTCACATGCATAGGATCAGAGGAAGCTCATACAGCTGAGTACAACTTGGATGACAAAGACACAGAACTAAACACTGCAAAAAAGTAACAATACTGTTAATTCAACAACATGAAATCTCCCCCGTATAGCTTTTTGTTTGTGAATACGCTCAGTAGGACTACTGCTTATTGCTCAACACTGTACAAAGACATTTCTATTGCATGTCCAAGAGGTTCTTGGAGATCATATTGAGTTTGGAAGACTCTGATTTGGTCCCAGTGCAGTTTTTAATCCAAAACTAATGTGTGCAGCTCACCAAAAATCTAATTATTGCTGATTTTTTTTAATAACTTAAATGTTTGAGTTTATGATTTTTCCAAAAGTGTTCTTTAAAGTGATTTTCCACTCATTTGATTTGTTGTATTGCTGATTTAAATAATATTTTAGGAATGGTATTAACTTTTTTTGCCGAATCCCTTCCTTGTAATTTGGTATTAACAGAGCTGTCTTTTGATTTTATCATTTGTGTTAAAAAAAAGCCTATTTTTACAACTAAAATCTAAAAATATGTCTTAATTTTTCAAAATGACTTAATGTTTGAGGTATATTTAAGATGGAGCAACTTTTATTAGAGGGAGAAACATCTCCATTAATCCAGAATCCTTTTGTTTTATTTGTAGTTGCGTCTGGAACCGTCTGGTTTTCAAGTCTCATTTGCATCAAATTAAAATTTCAAGTCATAAGTTTTGCCTCTCGAGTCAGAGTCGAGTTCAAGTTCACAGCTCTGATTGGAAAAAAAAAGAGATTTTTTTTCTTAAAAAGCTACAAAAAGCATGTTAATGATTCACATTTAGTTGCATAAAATATAAAGACATACATTTCATCAAGTTCTGTTAATCCTAATATACAGACATCTTCTACGCTTTGATATGGTTTAAAAATGGCCCCCCTTTGTCTTTTGCATCGTTCCAATTGTTTATGTTGATTTTATGTCTCGTGTTTCTAAATATTCTTGTGTGAAACTGCAGGTCTCTGAGATTTCTGGGCATTTTTTCTTACTCTGTGTTGCACTACCTCGTATGCAGCTTGCATTGTATCTGCAAACACACACTCACTCTCTCACACACACACAATGATAAATAGCTGTGGTGGGTGGCTGAGCATGTTAATGCCTAATCTCATCAGCCTTATCTTTTACAGAGGTCATAAGATCAAGTGGTGAGGGGGATGAGCTAAACACCAATAAGATAGTCCAAACAGTCCATGTAATACTTTATCTGCCACTAACTGGACCGGTGTAGTCTGGATTTAAGCTACAAAGAATAAACGAGCTTTAAAAAATACACATAAATCTAAACCTGATTTTTTTTTTCCTCCCTCACATCCGTATTTTAACTTAAAGCAGAGCCAGTGTGTGGTAATTGCACACTAACTGCTCTGAAAGTCAGCCAAGTTCAAGGGGTGTCAGCGAGTCAGAGCCTCCAGCACCCACATCTTCTGTGTGAGTTTAAAAGGTGTTTCACTTTCAGACGAGCCAAATCAGATGCCCTAAGTGAGGGAGATGAGTCGAGCGGAGCGCGTGTGAACCTGCAACTCAGAGACACTGCGTGGCATTTGTCTGTCCTTTTGATACGGCGACATGTGACGTGGATGGAGTTATCGCCTGGCTGGCAGGTGAGACGGCGCGCACAGAGAGATGCTGCCATTTCATCTGCTGTTTACCGGCTCTCTCATCATCCCTCGCGCTTCAAACGCGCGGCTCAATCTGCCGCCGCCACGTTCTGCAGGCGGAGCGGGTCCCGACGGAACGCTCCTCTGTATGGACTGAGAAAAACGTTTCCTCAAATCTGCTTTGTGTTTTATTATTTTTAAAATCTTTATTTTGAGGGTTGCATATGGATTTTGTGCATATTTGTGATTTGTGAGGTCGAAAATGCTTTTCGACCTCAGTGGAGCTTCGCGGGCCTCACAGCTGCTTTAGGAAGCTGTTCAAACAGTTGGCATGTAACGCGCCTCCATTATGCATGTGCGTGTATTTGTGTGTCCTGCCCATGTTTGACTGCTGCACATATGGGCCCGTCTCAGAGTGTGCCAGTGCTCTGTGCTAAACTCTCATCACTCTCATCAGGAGATAAAGCGCGCGAGCCATTTCATGTGGCCGCACAGAAGTCGTCTCCAGCGCCGGAGTTTTGCAGGGAAGCTGTCACAGCAGCTTTTAGCCCGAGCCGCAACATGAAAGAGCCCCCTCTTCTGAGCAGCCGGGGTGGGGTGGGGTGGGTTTGGTTATGTGTGTAATTCTCTCTGACATGTTTATTCTGCCGCTGTTTCAACTTTCATTTTCAAATGTCACCGAAATCTCCCTCCAAGAATATCCCTGCTAATTACCGACTGATAGAGCGGGCTGCATTAGGAAACTTAGCAGGTTGCATCCAGAAAAAGTCTTTTCCGCTGCGACTCGCTTCGAGACAACATGGAGCTTAGTCGCGTGTCTGGGTGGAGACTTAATGGTCCTGGTGTTTAACCCCCTCAGGAGGAAAAATAAAAAAAATGACTTTGAGTGAAGAAGCTGTGTGATATGCACTCAAAAAACATATTGTTGGATTTACTGAACTCAGTTATGTCAAGTGGTTCCACTTAACTGTGCTGAGTAAGTCCAACCTAACTTTTACTATTTATTTCAATGTAATTGTGCAAGGTGCTTTAGATTTACTCAACTCAGTTAATTTAGTGGAACCACTTGACATAACTTGGTTAAGTAAATCCAACAATGTGTTTTTTTAAGTGTGAAAACATTATTATTTGTTTCCTAAAACCAACTAACTTATAACTAAAGATACAGAATTCTACTTGCATTATTTCCAACATTTATATTCAGCTTTACAAGCCTGACTGAACCCATGTACACATATTGAGAAAATATACATATGCCATCAAAACTCCCTCTTTCTCTCTCTCTTTTTTTTTTTTTTTTTTTTTGGGGGGGGGGGGGGTTATTATACATTAAAAGCTGGGTTTCCATTCAGACTGGAACTGACAGAGCTCCCTTGTTCTCACGTTTACTGCTTTGGGTGTTTGCGTTCGGAGCATTGAAACGGTCCATTACAGCCACATGTCCTACACATGCCGGGTAGAGGAATAAATAAATAAATATATGTACATTAATATATATATTTATATATATATACAGTATGCTGCTCCCATGGTAGAGCTACGAGGGAGAAGGGTGAGACAGCGTGTGCATGAGTCTTTTTTTTTTTTTTTTTACATTTTTTTATTTTCCTGTGGCCTCTCGGTCATGTTGTCTCTTTCCGTGTCTGTATGTGTGTCTCATGGATGCTGTCCACTGTTTGTCCTCTCTGGACAGGGCACATCCTTAAGTCCGTGTGCGAGTAGATGAGTTCTCCGTATTTTGTGTCCTCCTGCAGGATGAAGCCGTCTCACAGAGCCGTGATTTGTCCCAGCTGACCTTGTTCCTTTGGTCTGAGTCTTTTTCATTTTTTCTCTCTCTCCCGTCCACAGCAACAAGGTGCGGCCACCGTGGTGTACTGCGCAGCGGCTCCAGAGCTGGAGGGTTTGGGCGGCATGTACTTCAACAACTGCTTCCGCTGCCAGCCGTCCGAGCAGGCCGAGGATCCGAGCAGCGCTGCCAGCCTGTGGGAGCTGAGTCAGCGCCTGGTTGCGGAGCGGTCAGCGGGGGTACAGGCCCTCTAAGGGGGGGGATTCAGTGGGGCGGCAAGTCAAACAGGAATCAAAGAGGAAGCAGTTGACTTAGGTATGAACTTACTAAAGGACTGACTGCACTACACGAAAGCTGCCAAACCACAAAACTCCATCTGGATGTGTCACGTCACTACTGAGCTAAAACACACTACATACATGGTAACTGGTGGGGTTTTCATTTACAATCAACTCAACGAGTCAAAGTTTCCGTTTTAGTCGGCTCTGCTTTGTTAGTTTTAAAAAGGAAGTTTTTTTTTCTGGAGGCTTTTTGCAACTCTTCAACTTGAAAAAAAAAAAAAACATATTATGTGTTAGCGTTCACACTTTGTGCATCAGATTATTGCACCGGTCAGAAATATTTTGTCTTCCCAATTCAGTTCTGCTTTCTTTTTACTGGTTTTGTCGTTTTCAAATCATGACTAAATCCTTTTTTGGGGCAAGAAGAAATAAAAACGGGTGGGCATTAGGACACTCATGGTTATATAAACAGACTAGAGGTATGATTGTTATGACTATATACATTATTTGCAATAGTTTTATTTCTTATCAACGTCCCTATTTGTTGTCTGTACAGTATTTACAACCTCCTGATTTGGGCTAAATTTTTTTTTTTTTTTGCTTTTATCAAACTGAACTATCATTCATTTGTACTCTGTAAGGACATAATTAAAATGTGGAGATATGTGGAATGATTTGTTTTGGCAATTTGAATCGAGACGGTGGCGAGTTTTATTTACAACTACAAGATGTTTCATTTCGTTGTGTCTTCCTTTGCTGTTTTAAACAGAATTTCAGGCTCCTCGTTAGTTTTTAAATCACGATCTTTAACGTTGAACTCTGAATTTGGGGTTTTCTGTGGACTGGTTTTCTCAAAGCCGCTGGGAGGGGTGGGGAGCTTTTTGAGACATTGTGCTTTATGGCAGTCCAGGTGCCGTAAGTTGTTCAAGAAACAGCATTCCAGTATCAAGACATCTGCAAGAAAAGAAGAGAGAAAAAAAGAGAGACGTTACAACTGAGAACAACCAATAAAACTCTGCTGTTGCTTTTAAGTGAAATCTTTCTGCCCTTCATTTGCATTTTATATATAATCAGGAAGATGACAAACATCAGCAGTTTTTACTACAATACTGAACAAAAAATTGATTTTACTGTAAATATAATATCTAAACTTAACTGTCTGTGTCTCTTTTTATTTTATCCTTATTCAGTCAGACAGAAGGAGAAACAGATCCTGATCGGATCTGAACTGAACTCTGAGGAAAGGTGTCCTTTCACAGCACCGGACACACGTGTGTAATTTCCAGCATCTGATATGTTCCCGCTCAGGAAAGGAGTGACAAAACATTGTTTTTTAAAAAATTTTAAATTAATGATTAATTATTCAAATTATCGCCTTGTTTGAACACAGTATGTTGTGGTGACATTTAAAGGAAATGGCAGGAAATAAACAGAAATACAGACTGAATCACTTCACTGCAGCCGCATTGAACAGCAGGGTTTAGTTCCACAGCTGATGAAATGTTAAAGATATTATAGACGCTGTCCATGGTGCTGATCTTCTGCCGTACTCTTTTTATTAATCCTGATGGGTTTTATTTATCTAAAAATGTTCCAAAAAATGTTCCAAAGAACTGTGTTTGAGGCACCTTTAAACCCGAGAGGCGCACACGAGACAAAAGACGAGTCTGTCAGAGGGGAACAAACGGTTTGATGGCTCTGCGTGGGTCTGCAGTGCAGTGGCCGCAGAGCCAAGAGGGAGGTTCCTGCCTGGCTTTCATCCTATCGATCAGGCCCTATCGGAATCATCTGATAGCTAATCAATAAGCTACACTTCCTCTCTGGGAGCAGAGAGAGCAAAGAGTCACGGCTTTCATGAGAGGCACACCTTGATCCTTTGACCCCCGTGTTCCCCCACCCCAGCCTCACGACATCATTTTCCATTTCCTCCCCTTTATCTCTCTCCTGTAAAAACACAACCTCCTCAACTGTATAATAGCTGAAAGTCAGTGTAAACCAAATATCCAATATACATCGGAATGTTATTTTAATTAGTTGGATTTACAGTGGATTTTTTCCCCTCCGCTGGATTTATTTCAATTTGAGCCGTAATTGTTTACGACAGACCATTTCATTTTCCATTATTGTTTTTATTTCTTCTTGTGATTAATTCCACCTTTCAAAGAATAATTATGAGGGGATTGATTTGATTATGCCTTTGTTCTGCTTCTATTGGCTCCATTGACTGAAGGAATGCCATGTTGCCATTTCAAGCGGATATATTTAATGATCACAATCAATGTTAGAGCTCTCTCTGGACTCAACTAACCCAATAAATATCTGCCAGGAGGAACTTTACCATCTAACTACAGCAGGCAATAAAGTCTCTGTTCTCCTCCTGCGCTCTTTTCAGCTCTCCTTTTTGAGGATGACATTAGTATTAAAAGTGCTGATCAATTTTCATAAAGTATTGCTGCATGTGAGTCAATAGAAATCTAGCTTTTCTTTGATATTTAAGCTTGCAGACTGTTTTTAGATGATGTCAGAGACTATTTCAAACAGAGAAGAACTGTTCAGTTCAGTTTATCATGGAAATCTGGTGATTTCTTTTGAGTTTTGTAATTTACGCATCACTCCTAAATATTCTTTTTTTTTTCTTTGTTTTAAATCATTAAAAATAGTTTTATAGATTTTTTTTTTTTTGGGGGGGGGGGTGGTTGGTAAAACACTTGATTTATTTGAGTAATCTTTTAAAGTGAGCTTGATCAATAGTTCTTTTGGCTTTCTGATTCCTCCTTTTTTATAAACTTTGTCTCATTTATTCTGTTTCGTTCTTGTTCCTGTCTACAACAACATACAGTAAGTGTGAAGTTTAAAAATATAACTAGTGGAGAAAAAGAAAATGTGTTGGGAATAAAAGCTTATCTGAAGCATATAAACAATTTCTAATGTGCTTTTGAGAAAGAAGTAAAATATATCCCAGCATAGACCTGAGAGGTCGGGTTTCCAGCTTATAGTTCTTTAGAAATTAAGTAACGTATTTATTAAATGTCTAGTATTTGATATTTTCATTGATTGGGAAAGGGGAATAAATTGTGTCGTAGTGACAGATTGTTGGTAAAATGCCTAAAGATTTGATTTGGGTTATTTATTCTTTTCAAAGTTGTCTGTTTTGTGTTGATAAAACGGATTTATTAGTTAAATTCATTCAACAAAACAAACATAAATATACTTTATATATATTTTATTATGAAAAATGTCAGGTACTGGACTGAGGTTAAGTTAAAAGCAGCCAAAGTCCCAAAAAAATCCTCGAAAGATGTTTTAAAATACCATAAAATATTAATCAAAATGTCTGAGTGCTTGGAGGTAAAACAAAAAAGCACAGCTCAAGACTTTTGCACAAACCAATATCACAGAACTTCCTCTCTTGACACACCAGAAACATTAAATACACATGGTTGTGACACAGTGAGGCAAAATTCAGATCAGAGGAAGTGAAACATGTTTTATGTTGCTGTTTCTAAAAATCAAATCAAGATGTTTATTCTCAACCAGACGAATCCTTAGAAGCAACATTGAAATCCAGATGTCTGAAAAGCACTAATTCCCTATCAAATACACCCCCCCACCCCCCCATAGATCTGCTTTTTACAATCTATAACTTATTTCTTTTATTGAAGTCTCAACACAGCAGCTTTGAGGAAAAGCGTCCAGCCCCAAATCCCCAGCGTGTCCTCACTACAAGACAGCATGACCTTGTAAACCCTGAGTTATTTTACTCACCGCATTGTGTGAGGACAGAAAGAAAAGGTGGAGAAAGAGGAGAAGAGAAGGACTGGGGGGTGGGTGGGGGAGCCCCTGCCTGTCTCAGCTTTCAAACACAAAGAAAAATGAGCACTTGGGCTGAAGTACAATTATTAGCCCCTGTCTGCAGATTCATCACAGCACAGAGAGGCAGGCCGAGGTGGAGGTGTGGAGGGAGGAGCTCAGCAGAGGGACGGAGAGGTGTGTGTGTGAGGGGGGGGGCGGGGGGGGGGGTGAACTGTGTAGGTAACAGCAAAGCCATGAAGAAGATGAAAAAGACAATGAAAGGAAAACAAAGTGAGCAAATAGAAAACAGGAAAAAAACTAGAGGTGAAGCACGCAAAGCTGAAAGACAGGAGGAAGGGTGGATTTTAGGAAAATAAAGGAGTGAAGAGAAAAAAGCGGGAGGCAGAGGTAGAGGCTGGAGAAAGTAAAATGAAATAAGAGGATTTGTCAGACCAGTGGTTGGTGGCAGTAATAAAGACCGCTAATCTGAGGGAGAACGCTTGACTGCTCACACACACGGGCCCTCCTGACGCCCCACTTTACCACCGGGCCAAGCCAAGGTCACACACACACACACACACACACACACACACACACACACACACACACACACACACCCATGATCATGCCAGTCCAAACTCACACGCTTGTTTTAACACACTCCCATCTCTCCTTGTTTTGTAAAACTGTGTGTTTCCAACCAAAGCCTCCGTCCTGTCACTGCTGCTCTCTCTCTCTCTCTCTCTCTCTCTCTCTCTCTCTCTCTCTCTCTCTCTCTCTCTCTCTCTCTCTCTCTCTCTCTCTGTCACTCATCATCTTCACAAAATTCCCCTCGCAGCCATGTTGATTTTGAAATCTCATTTTTCTCCGTTTCTTAACTGGCTCCGCCGCGTGGATCAATAGCCATCAAAACTATTACATAAATACATCTGTCATGAGCAGATAGCGGAGTGGGGATGCAATGTGTCTTGTTGAGGCGCTGCCGGAGAGCGAAAGAAGATCTGCTGCGTGTAGTTCTCAGAGGACAGCCAAGTGTGATTCTGTGTGACCAGGTGTGTCAGGCACAGAAAACACTTATTGAGCCTCGGTAACCTGGCGCGCCTCGTATTTAGCAGCAGATCTCCTGCCGTCTCTGGGTCTTTGTCGCCTCCTCGGTTTCTGTCTTTTATGTGCGTTTAGTTTTTAGTCACCAAACATAAATGGAAAGTTAAATACTCCAGAAGCACAAAAGGCCCCTTGTCTTTCTAGCTTTTCACATGAAAACACTGATATTTACTAATTTTTTCCTCTAGAGTTCTGTGAACAGTGTTTCTTTTCCCACACAAGCAGCTAAATTAACTTCATAATGTGATGAAGGTGTTACAGTATATTAGATTTTACAAAATACACTAGTATACGAAGATAAAACATCAGAATGCATTTCTAAAACGTCACTTCTCTCATACCAAACAGCTCTTTAAATTTTTTAGAATCTCCCATTATTCCTCATAAATACTTTGTGATGTAGAGTCTATAGGAGAAAATATTTAAACAACCATTCTGAAACTAACTGAAGATGCTTTGTTGTTTATATCAATGGGTCCAGAATCCAAAGCAGACTTAAAGGAGACATATCGTGCTTTTAAATTCTTCTTTTTCACATTTAAACCATTAAGTTGGGGTCTTTATAAAGTGGAACTGCAATGATTTGGTCTGAATTCTTCCTTATGGTAACTCCACAAGCCCCTCTTTCTCCCGTTTTATGAGGTGTCTGAGAGCAGCTCATTTTGGTGCTGTCTCTTTAAATTCAAACATCCCACTCCTCTCACCCCTTGATCAACGCGGAACCTTTTATTTTACAAATTAAATAAAAGATGTCAACAACTTGTTCATCCAGCCTTACATGTTGGAGCCAGAGTCTGACCACAGAGGAGAATGAGGACGATAACATTGCAGAACCACATATTCGCAAAACTGACTAAAACATGGCTGAAAACTAAAATACACTCAGAGCTTCAGGTCTTGAAGAAGCAAATAAAAAAAAGTTAAAACAATCTCTAATAACATGCGATTTGCTATATTTGTTATGAGAGAAAACTGAGCATTATTCTGATCAACTGGAGTTAAATGAAACTTTACTCTTTCTGAACAACTTGCTTTATTTTGTTCTTTTCATTTTTCCACTTTAGATTTTTTTCGTCTCATCATCCTTTCCCCACCTCACTTTCCTGACAGCGGAAACTGTGATTAATGGTGCGATACAGATTTACATGTCATGCTGAAATAGCACAATAACCTGCACGCAGATAATCACCTCATTGAGAACCACTCTGGCCTCTCTCCATTCACAATTACTATTGTGTATTTTATCATATAACCAGTCTCCAACAATGCGCCTAATGGGCTTATTGGCAGCAGACCAGAACTTGCTTGTAAATAATTCTGATGGTGTTTGAGCCTAATAAATTAGACTTATATATGCAAACACAGTAAAATCATAACAATATCCAAATGTGTGGCGGGAGAGGTGGGGGGCGCTGAAAGCCGAAGATTTATGCTGCTCGCAATTGGCCGGCTTCATCACTCACTCAGCTATCTTCAACTTTTTTTTTTTATTTGTTTAATTTCCAAATGTGATTGCTCCACCGCTCCCGCTCAGGCTGATAGATGCAAGGGATCATGGGTAAAGTGGGGGCAAGATTAATACACATCATTTTATTTAACTGGATAATCAGAGCAGACCCCACACTTCCCCTCCCTAAATAAAAAACAGTAATAAAAGGTGATGCAGTTAGAGTGCTTTGAGCAAGAAAAGCCATTTCCTGCAGGATGTAACTGTAATACGAATAAATCTAAGTTTATTTTCATGCTTTTTGATTTAAAGCGATACTTCTTTTTATGTTTAAAGTGGAGTTCTGTGGTAAAGTTATTGAACAATCTTACTTTGGAAAAAAAAAAAAGACAAATTCTTCGGATCGACAAGCTAATGGTGGAGCTTGTGTGGGACCGAGATCAAAGTGGATTGCTGCAACTCCAATCTTAAAAAAATCTATAGTGGTTCATGCTAAGCTGTTTTATAAATTGTCACATTACTGTCAGTTTTACATTAAACTGTTATCCAAGCAGAAATCTTATAAAACGTGAGGCGGACGTATTTGCAAAAGTGCTGCTGCAAACGACCGCAGAGTTCCATGTAAAAAAAATAAACCTCCTGCAGTGAAATTCACTGCGATATATTGATTTGTAAAAAAAAAAGCATTTGCATTAAATGCTATGAAACATTTTAGATTGGAGTCGTTTTAGAATGGCAACGTTCCACTTTGGACTTGGCTGGGTTTGAACAGGCGGTTTAAAACAGTCATTTCTCATAAAGTTTCCACAGAACCCTGCAGCAAAAGAGCTGAATTCTCCTTTTAAGAGCTTCCCACATAACAAAAACTAACATGCAAGTTATGCATGGCAATTATGTAACTGCATAATTAACTGTTTTACTGTGAATTGTGACCTCCGTTTCTTCCCATGGCACCTCTTGATGAAACTTAATCTTTACAGAAAACCTGATTTTTATATATTTAAATGAATTAACATCATAATGTAAAACTGAGTGAAGTTGATGAGTGTAAAAACAGGATCAGAAATAGTACTCTGTGTGTGTGGTGGGGTCATTATTTGACCATTTTCCTGGTACACGCAGGCCTGTGAGGACCTACTGTTCCTTATGGGGACAAAGGACCGGTCCACATCTGAGGAAATCCTGTTGGTGGGTCAGGGGTTTGAGAGGACTAAGTGTGAAAGAAGTTTAGGCTAAATTTAGGGTCAGGTATGTACTGGGGTCGTTAAAGGACAGGGTTAGGCTATAGAAATGACTGAAAGTCAATGCAAAGTCCCCATTAGGATAGAAGAACAAACGTGTGTGTGTGTAATATAAGTGGAGGTAGGGGAGTCACCTCTCAAAAATAACACACTTGCATACCTACGAGATTAATTACAAGTACCGTGAATCACTGTGCAATTAATTAACTCATCCTCAATAATGAGTGTGTGTGTGTGTGTGTGTGTGTGTGTGTGTGTGTGTGTGTGTGTGTGTGTGTGTGTGTGTGTGTGTGT
>JAUBOC010000011.1:15406477-15428927 GCA_032275365.1 Anablepsoides cearensis | reverse complement strand
ACACACACACACACACACACACACACACACACACACACACACACACACACACACACACACACACACACACACATATGATTGTTTGGGTCTTACTGATGAAGGGAAACAGCAGCTGACCAAAACAACACCAGATTTTTCTTTCATTACTTTCTTTTCTGCTGTGGAGGTGGATTCTGGTCTTTTTTATTAGTTTCATTGAAATCATATAGAAAGATGTAAAAAAATTAAGTATTTTTAAAATTACATCGATAAAGATTTTACATGATAATCATCACCGAAATGCAATTAAAACATGTTTCTATAAAGACACAACCTTGCTGCAATGCTCATACCTCAACTTCCTATATGTTTGAATTGTAAAGATTTATTTGCTGTCACATATCCCAGTATAAAGGTTTTTCTCTGTACTTATTGAGACATTTAGTGTAGAGTAATGGACACATTCATTTAGGTGTAGCTTTTTAAATTTTACATTTTGCACAGACAAGCTTAACTCTTTACAACAGTTTTTAAAGTTTTCTAAAACCTGATTTTTCTAGAAAAATAAAATTGTCCAGTCATTTATTTTTACATAAACTGAAGAATGACATAAAATAAGTAAAAATGATTTGAAAGGTTCTAAAATATTGGTAAATTAAAATGTCCCTTGCACATTTTTCCATTGAAAGTTAGAATATTTCTCTTGCAATGAATTTAACAAACAATATTTTATTAGATTAATTTAACTGAATAAATTAATTTAGTGAGCCTTTTGCTTTAAAATGATCAATTCAAACATGTATATAAAAAGTTGCTCATGGTGGGACATATTAGACATCATTATCATTTGTAATATGAATGAGAAAATGTTTATTTTGCAGGAAAAGGCAGGTTCTGTACATTAACATGAGATTTTTTTTCTCAAAATGCTCAATACATTACATTTATCTGAGTATCTATCCTTCTTTTTTCACAATTTTGTTCAAATTAAAGTAAAAAAAGTTCTAACTTGAAGTTCTTTTGACAAGAAAAGAGCAATAAATAAAGCTTCATGTGTTCAAGTCTACAATCAAATAAAGTTAAATTAAGTTACTTTTGACATAAAACAATGTAAATATTTTATGTCTGTGAAGATATTGACTTCATGTTTTTCTCAGATTTCTCAGATGTGTTGTTGCTGAACAGGACGATCACTTTCTTCAAGACACTTTCTAATATTGCATCATATAAGAACTGTTTGACCGGATTAATACGACTGCACAGAAAAAAAAATAAAATACAACAAAAAAAGCTTGACAATAACTCTAAAATGTGGCCTGATTTGTAGCATTCGGTCCCAGCTCTCTTCCTCTCATTGTCTCCCTCAGAGCTAATCTGATTGGTGAATAAATCATGCTGACATCAGCGCGGATGGAAGTTGGTGTACTCTTCGGTGAGGTGAGAGCGGCGGCGTGCTCCTCGGTGATCATGAGGACAGCGGATAACAAATCTCTCTTTTATCATTCCCTGACTTTCCCTGACATTTAAAAAGCTATTAACACCGCTGAGATTCACCCTCGTGTACATTTCATATGGAAGCACGCCCCCTGAACACACATACATGCTTGCTTGCCATTCACTCGCTGGGTTTTTATGCTTTTGTGTGTGTGTGTGGGAATAATCTCAGTGATAATGCAAGCCCAAATGACCCCGACAGAGCAGTGAATTATACCTTAATAAGATTTTCACACCTGCCCCCTTGTTCTGTAAGATTAAAGAAAAGAGATACAGCTTTCTGCTGGAGCTGTGGTGAGACTCGGCTTGTGATCCACTGACATTTTGAGGCCCTGATCTCCTTGATCAAGATGCAGTAGCTCTCTCTCTTCTGGGCTCCATGCAGCCTCGTGACAAATGCACGCTAAGTGTCTGGTGTCTTGAAGTGACCGCCTCTGCGTATGGTAATTATCCCCCAATTCATCCACATGTACACTGGTATACTGTAAACACTCACAGCATTCCAGTATTTACTGCTGAGCACTGTATTAATTTATGAGCCATTATTGTAAAGCCCATCGTTACAATGCAAGGGGGCATTTATTGTAATCAGAAGAATGATAGAGACTGGAAACACAGCTAATGTATGTAATGTACCCACGAGCAGTCTGCCTGACAAAAACTGTACACTGGCTAATGCAGCAAATGACATATGGCCTCAGTCTTTGTTGTTAGCATTTATTAACAGCCGGTGGAGGCCTGAGCGTGAAGCAGCTCTGGACTAATTATGTTCCATTGTGTATGTGTGGAAAACAAAACCAACAAAAAGAAATGAACGCGTTGCCACACTGGTCACCACTTAATCAGCAGATCGTTAAACTGAAACCGAGCTGCTGCATGCATCATGGGATAGGCTGTACAGGCAAATGCTAAGGGAACTGTCCAACTAGGGGGACGGAAACAAACATTTTCTATGTATTTTTTTAAGGGTATTATCATCATTAATAGTATATATACACATTGTTGTTGCTGTGTTCTGTTTTTGCAGGTATGCAGCCAAGATGTCGGGTGTGTTGTCTTGTGTTTTCTCGATATATATTTCACATATTTTCCTAATCTCTCTTTCACTTCTTCCTTTTCACTATTTTCTTCACTTTCTTTAAAAAAAAAGTCACTGATGATGAAGAAACCAAGAAACTAATATTCAGTTTGGCTTTCTACTGAAGTGGCTTAAAAAACAAACATTTCCTAACCTTTTATCAGAGTATATTTGATTTAGTCTGCAGAATAATCACTGGTTACTCAGGTGTATGAAGGTTTATCATATATAGGTATCCCATTCAAGGTTATAATCATTATTATTATACAGTATACATATGCATTTTGTTGTTTTTGTTCTCTCTGTTTCTGCAGGTGTGCAGCCAAGATGTCAGGTGTGTTGTCTTGTGTTTTCTCGATGTATATTTCACATATCTTCTAATTCCTCCTTTACTCTTTCCCATTACATTTCATCTTTTTCTTTTCTTTGTTTTTCTTCTTAAAAAAAAGTCACTGATGATGAAGAAACTAAGAAAAAAAGGTACACGAATAGTGTTTCCACTATAATCTCGGATAAAGATCAGGTTAAAGTCTGGTTTTGAGTGTTCTGCCTTCATAAAATACAGATTTTATGTTGTTTTGATAATCACAATAATTTAGTATCATGTTCTTCAAAATGGCTGGAAGAGTCAAAGTTATGAGAAGATCTTTTAGAAAATCTTCTGTCAAAGAAGATTTTCCACAAGTATACCCCTAGAACTGCTTCACTCCACAGCTTGTTAACATGAACAGGTGTTCCTCATTTCTGTCAGCGAATGTTGGCAGGTATGAGGTAAACTTCTGGTTTTCTGTTTCAAATGAATGATATTGTTAACTATTTTAATTGGAAAACCTGGTTTCTAAAGATGAAAAATAATATCAAAGACAAAACTATTTCATTTGGTATGTGTTTGTATGTAAATTGTAAAGGGAAACCACCTGAAATTGTGTCTAGGGTGCCGTATTGGCTAGGGCCGGCTCTGTTTTAAATTCCTGCTATTGTAAGTCTGCAGATGTTCAGAAAGCTGCTGTGATTATAGATCGGACCTTTTTTACTCTCCTCTGACAACAGCTTTAAATCTCCCGTCCCTCAGGGTGCACTGGCACGTTCAGAAGACAGAGGACATGTTTGCATAGGAGAGGAGAGACAAAGTCAGAGAGGGCTTTAGGGAAGAGTTGTCTCCTGGTTTTAAGGCTGTAGGTAGGCTCCACCGGATAAAAAAAGAAAGAAGAAAAATCAGAGGCTGATCTAACGTCAAGGAGAGCTGCAAAAGTAGTAGATTTAGAAAAGAGAGAAAGGTTAGATGCACCGTCTGTCAAACAAAGTCTTCAGGCGGTGCATGTTTTATTCGACACGTGTGTGTGTGTGTGTGTGTGTGTGTCCGCTCTTACCACAGTGATGCAGAATGCATGATTTGTTTCTTAACTCCGGGGCAGCTAAAGCTCGGAGCGTGTATTAGAAACAACAGCTGGGTTCTGGATAAGTGCTTGAGTGAATGACAGACCGAGGAGATACTGAAGGAGGAAAAAGATTCAAACACATCATCTTCCACCAAGTTCTCCTCGGCAGAGCCCGAGTCGAGCTGCAATCTTAATGCTGCAATCTTAATGCTGCGGGCCGCGCAGCCTGCAACTCCAGATAGTCGGTGCTTTTATTCACATCTGTTTACATCGCGCGCGCGCGAGAAAGTTTGGCATTAATTCGCATCTCTGTTATTAGAGTTTCCGCTCACGCTGATAGGCGAGCGAGTTTATCCTCGCTCAGGAACATAATGAGCTCAAAGAGCAAAGAAGCCCCCCCTGAGTGATGCTTGTTTATGGCTCCTTCCCCACTTGAGCTCAGTTGTGTCGATCATCCTCCCGCGTGCATCGCTCTGGATTCAGCGTGGTGTTATACAGTAGTGTCTGGTCTCTCCGGTGCTCTGTTGCAGAGGAAGTTAATGCACCGGGTCTCACCCCACGTCCATCACTGTGCTCACTGTGAGTCAGGCAGGCCGCCAAACAACCTCCCACCCCTCCCCAAGAGAGAGAGAGAGAGATGAATGGTGGGATTTGGAGGAGAAGCACAACAAGAGCTCAGACATCGATGCCCGGCTGGAAAACTGTCATTAAAAAGGCAGAGTTGAGGCGTGAGAACGATGAGCGAAACTTTACAAAAGATGGAATCAGGGGCCGGAGGAGGTGGTTAGAGAAAGAGAGGGGAACCCCGGTGACTTAT
This sequence comes from Anablepsoides cearensis, assembly GCA_032275365.1. Lineage (NCBI taxonomy): Eukaryota > Metazoa > Chordata > Actinopteri > Cyprinodontiformes > Rivulidae > Anablepsoides > Anablepsoides cearensis. Next base: position 15,424,180 of record JAUBOC010000011.1, on the reverse strand, counting down.
GGGAAAGCCGGAGTGAGTGAGATGGTGGCGAGGAGAGCAGCAACACAGACAAGATGAGTTATAGGAGCAGGGAGAGATGGAGCTTTCACACATGGAGACTGCCCCGTGATTTAGGGCCAGAGGACGCTGAGACAAGTTGTGCTGCGAGAGGCGATAGACCCGAAAGAGGCGTAGCAGATTCACTGCAACACTACGGCATCGACCGTGGAGCATCTGTGTCTGCACCCCCCCATACACACACGCACACACACACACACCGCCTCCCTCTTATCTTATCTACACAACGATTCATGCACCACATATTTTGTAGACAAGTGCGCCATAACAGCACTTTAGGATTAGATACAGACTCATTCAGATGATAGTAAGATGCACGTGATCATCTTCTGTCGGGATAAAATGATAATGAACACATGCTCAAATATATATAAAAAAATACAGAAAGGAAAGAAACATAGAGATTTTTAAACAACTAACGACACAGAAACGTTTTCCACAATAAATGAAATAATATTAATATATGAGATTTAAAAAAAATAAAACAGTCCAAGGGAACCATAGGGAGAAACAAAGTGTAACTTTTGTTTGGTTTTAGCTTCTCATGAACCTCCCAGTATTTTGAACTCACCACATTTGGTGCAGCTGGTTTGTTTGCCAAACGGAGCAGCTGTACATATTGTACGTCGATACGGTAGTGATGTGTGGATCGATACTGAAACATCGAGACCACAGATACCAGAATTTTATGCTTTAGTGCTAAAATCCAAATATCGATACTTAAGTCATTTCAGGTAATGTATATTATTATTTGGAACAAAGTGGAATGTAAAATATTTCAATCTTATCTAAATTATCAGCGCTTGGAGGGAACTACTTTTTCTTCCGCCTGGGGAATGCGTAAGTGCAGCGTCATGTGCCTCTGTCACTCAGTCTGTAATATTTACATGTTCAATATTTTTATCTAAACATATTCATAAATTAAGACTCAAGATTTCACTTTTATAGTAGTTTATGATTATTAAACAAGTTTATTTTAATGGTTTTACTATTTTTACTTCTTTCACACCATTTTCACATAATTTGCAGGATTGTGTCTTCCGTTTGTTTTTCCTCTTGTATTAGCTCGGCTAAACGAGGACGCTACATCTAAAAAACTTCTGAGTTTAACATAAATAAATGGTATCAGAATCTGAATGTAAATTGGTGCTATGGTAAGTTGATATTAATTCTATTTCATGTAGTTTGGTATTATTCTCTGTTGTAACTCTTTTTATTCAGCTTTAATTACAAGAATAATGACACTAAGTTCATTTTCATTAAATTTGTCAAATAAGAATTGATAGTTTTTGAGCAAAAATTGGAGCTGTTACTTTCATTTACCTTTTCATTTTTTTTCTTTTACCACACAGAAAATAATTTGCAAACATAAACTTTGTGTACTTTGTTAAATACAAATGTGATATCTAAAAAAGGCAGGTCATTTATAAAACGTGTGTTTAGCTGAGGTGAAGTGGTATAACAAAGGAAATGTGACATTTTGTCTTTAATGCTATCGAGTCGAGTCATAACCCAAAGCAGCAACCCAAGAAAACACTGAGAGGAAAATAACATTCAGGACAAGTGTTATCAGTGTCAGGTTGACTAATTCTACCACTGAAAAATAAATTACATTTGTGCAGCCATTTCCAAGTGTTTTTTTTTTCCTTTTAAGTTGAAAAAAAATATTGTTTTTGTTGAGGACAACCTGAAGAGATGGACATAAAATTTCTTTACACCACCTTCAACCGGCTCACATCGTCAAACATTACTGCTGTCAGCTTTAAATCAGTGTGTGTGTGTGTGAGAGAGAGATGTGTGTGTTTTGGCGTCTGGGTAGTTGCAGGTATTTGTATGGCAGCAAGGTTGTGTCTATATTTTGGCGGTCACTAATCCATCTGACCTTCTGGCTCATTTGCATGCACCGCCCCCTCCTGACTGAGAGATGCCATGACCTTTATTAGCTAATTAAGAAACATAACAGAAATAAACCTGACAGAATGGGAATGGACACACACACACACATTAAGAGACATAGACACACACTCACAGCATGGTCGCTGACAGAGAGAGGATGGTGAGAAGGAGGGGGGGGCATAAAGGCACCGGGTGAGGAGAAAAATTGGGCGTTCATCACATCGAAACCACAACCACCCGTCTGCGCCCAGCTTCTCTGCCTGGAGGAAAGTGTTGCCACACGTACTTGTCATCCTCACATTTGCCAGCAGACGTTCAGGCATTATAGTATTACAGAGGGAGTATCACTTAATCACATACAGAGCTCCTCTAAATCTTTGTGTGCTGGAAAAAGAGAAGTAAATCTCTCTGTGTCTGCTGTCTGCTGCCACTTAAGTGCAGTCGGCCTCTTGTTCTCTCCTCCCTCTTCCACTAAGGACTCATAATAAGCTGCTGGACCCCTCAGGCTACGAGAGGAGGTGTGTGTGTGTATATATGTGTGTGTTCCTGAACAGCACAGACAGACAGCAGCAGCAGCAAAAACAGGTGTTTTTCTTTTAAAGCCCATACACGCATCTACAGCAAAACACGCAGAGAAATAAGAAACACACACACTGAATGCCAAGACACACAACACGAAAAGAGGGGGATGTTATCTGCCGTCCCCTCCTGGGGTTCATTCTCTGTTCATCTGAGCTGTAATCTGCAGAGCTGGCATATTATCATCTGACAAGCAACGTTTTTTTGGGCGGTTTTGTAGGATTATGCAATCAGCGCCACTCCCACAGAACATCATAAGGCCCAAGATGCAAGAGTTTAACTTTTACAAAATTTTGTTAATTTCTCAAAAAATTTCCGGAATTGCTTTAAATCATTCAAACTGCACTTTTTTTTTAAATTATTTCATTTTTTAACTTTAGATTTTAAAACAGCGTAAAACCGATGACAAATTTCCATAACGCCTACAATCTGTTTCCCCCCCGGCTTCAGAGACGAAGCAACAAAAGGTGAGAGACTCTCAGAGGCTGAATGAGAGAAACTGAGAACCTTGAACCCAAGAGCGAAAAAACAAAAACAAAATGAAAACAAAAAAAGGGCTAAAGATTGAAGGGTGCAGCCTCTCGGTGTGTGTCAGTCTGTCGGTGTCACCATGACAGGTCTGCAGCAGTGGGCGAGCCCCGAACAGCTCGGTCCACACTGCTGCACACAGGGGCTTCACTCGCTGACAGACAGAGCCAAGGACTGTCCTGTCCACCACATATCAGCGTCTGACTGCCTGCTTCACTCCAGCAGCGGCCCACCCTCCTGGTTTCACCACCTACATGCTCACACACAACATTATCATGTCCACTAAGTGTTCAGATGACAGCCTGCATGAGACCTGAAACATGTGAAAGATGAAGAAAAAAGGTTTAAAGGCCAATTCTGAGGAATCTGATAATGTGTTTTTAATTTCAAGCGACACGTCAGGGAATTCTTTGTCTCAATTTTCTGAAACTGAACTCTGCAGCAAAATCAACGCAATATTTTTTTTCTTTTTCTGCTGATGTGGCTACAATTTTATGATTAATTCTAAACATAAACACTTTCATTTAAGACCAAGACTCTAGTTTCTCTAGGGAGCACAGATTGTGTCCACTGCTACATCCTCTGGTGTTTTCTTCTTGAGGCTAAACAACCTGAAGTTTCAGTGTAAAAGTCAGATTGATTGTGAGATTTTTACTCATCAAAGCTGATGGAAACTAGAGGAGGAGGATGAAAGAGAGCCAGGAGGCAGCGTCAGGTTCGATTTTTAGTAAGAAAAGTGAGCTGGCTTTGGTGTGGCTTGTGTTTATTGTTATTTTTTTTTTTGTTGCTCTGCACAGATACAACTGTACTTTCATTCTGACAATCAGTGCACATTACCCAGGTCAAAGGATGTAGACGATTTGTTTTTTTACATTATGACAAAAGTGGCAAATTAATATTACTGAACATGAGTCATTTTACTCCTTTTTTCTTACTTTTTTGTGTTTTACTTTCAGCTGTAATTTTCTTTGAACTTTGAAAAAAACATCCATAAACAATTTTTGGTCATACTTAAAAAAATGTAGACATTCCTTTAAATTTTTGATTTGCTCAATTTTTTAAAGCAGAAATAAAGTAAAGGTCCTGTCACTGTTACGGTTTAGACAACTTATACCAATTTTAGACATAGGCTGAAAATGGAATTTAAAAAATTCAACTAGAAGCCTCATTTAGTTGTGTACATACTATAATACTAACACATTGATCAAATATACAACCTTTATTAGTAATTTGGACCTAAAATATGTCATACATTATAGTGTGACAGGGCCTTAAAACAGGTTTCTTAACCATCCCATAGAAAACCAGAGGTGTATCGAAGTTTACGTTATACCATATTTAAGTAATTTAAGAGGATCTGTAATTTTACCAAGTATTTTTATTTAAATCATAACTTTTAATTTAATTTTATTAAATTCAAAACATAAAATGGATATTTTTACTTCTTAAATTTAAAATTGTAACACATGTAACACATGTTACAAATTTAAATATGACCTGAACTCATCATAAATAAAAAAAAGAGTTGTTTATGCACTCTAAAAAATGAGGTGTTGAATTTATTTGACCAAGTAATATCAAATGGTTACACTAAACTGAGTTGAGTAAATGTAAACAAATGGTTTGGTGGAGCCAATTTAGTTAAATAAATCCAACACTTCATTTTTTAGGTGTGTAAAAGTACTTTTATTTTCCCAATTATTGTCAGCAGTTTTACAACTTTTACTTAAGTACTTTACTTATCAGGAAAATTTATTTACTGTTAAGGTATTTTGACTTTTACTTTGTAATTTTTTTCAAGTACTGTGTACCTGTGTAGAAAACTGGGTCATGTCAGTGGAACATGATTTCATGTTCGCACCTTTGAGCTGTATTTTTCTCACTGCGAGATTTTCCTTTTCCTTCGCTGACTGTTTGTATCGGCCTCGCCGCCTCGGTTGCGTCCTGTTTAAGGCTGTGATTTTTATCCTCCCAACATTCTGGTAAATACTCAGACAAAACACAACACACTGCGAGCAGCCTTGGGCCACTGCAATCAATCAGAGAAGGAACACCACAGAGATCAGGCTGTTTCTGCTCCATAAAACAACCTTTAGACTTCAGAGCACCAGCAGCCATTCAACGGCTTGGCTGCAGATTTAATAATATTTTAGCTTTTTTTCCTCTCTGTGTTTTTCTGTCATTGCTCCTCTTCATCACTGCCTCAAAAACTGTCTCAGGTCCTGCAGTGAGAGCGTCATCAGAGTAAGCAGCTAAGAATAAAAGGGGAAACTATTCTAAAGCAAAGGCCGAACTTAAATTGTGAACATCTGTAATGTTTGCTATTTTTACAGGCTATAGGATCAGGGATAATGTCGTATAAATATTTGATGGTGTCCTACAGAAGCAGGATCTCAGATGGGTGAATGAGTGCAGCATTACTGTAAGGCTGAAGATCAAGGAGCACTTTAAGTCGCTCTTTCACACATGTAAACATTCAGAAACAGCAGCACATGCATAGTATCACATATAGGCAACATATGCATTAACAGCAACACACACACACACACACACACACAGACTCACACAAATATGATATGGGCTCGTTCTGTCTTCCTGTCTTTGCACAGCATTTGGTTTCGCTTTCTGTATGTGCTTCGTTTGCAGATGTTGATCATGTCTCGCTGAGTTTGCAGCAAAAGGACAGATTCTTTACATCTTTGAGGCCACGTACGACCCCTCACGCACTGCAGCCTTTTTTCTTTCTTTTTCAACAGAAGCTGCAGAAAAAGCTTTGACTTGCTGCAGAGCTGCTAAAGTTATGATAATGCACTGAAGACAGTGAAAGTCATTTTTTCTTAAAGGAGACACAGCCTGCTTTTAAACTCTTCTTTTTGCACATTTAAAGAAGAAATTGAAACTGCAATACTTTGGTCTGAATTCCTCCTTATTGTAACTACACAAGCCCCCTTTTCACCTCTTTTGTGTGTCTCAGATCAACTCGTTTTGAGGCTGTCTCTTTAAATTCAAACCCCAACCCCCTCCAGCTTCCAGACAAGTTCGTTCTAGCTTGATAGAGGGGTTTACGTCTAAATAGTGGGACAAAACATTTTATTTTAATTAAAAGACACCAACTTGTCCATCTAGCCTTAGAAGTCCAGACTTTATTTGCAGTTTGTTTGCAATTTCTGTAACGTAATAGTTCAGAAAATATAATGGAAAATAGAAAAAATTGAATGAGTTGATAAATATGACCCAAACAGAACATAAAGATATTTACGCAGCACTGGCAGAGACTAAATCAAACTTTTCTGCTCTATTAGAGACTCCAAGTACACAACAATATGTATTTAATGGCTAAAATTTGATAAAAACTGTATGAAAAAAAAATTCTTATGTATAAATAAAATCTAAACTCCTACTGTTTCTAACAGTCCCTGTTCAGCACGCCTTCTCTTCGCAACAGTGCTTCAGGGGAGGGGAGCTCTGTGGGGCAGGAGCTCGACTGCAGACTGAGCTCCAGGGAGGAGCTTTGTGTAAATAGGCGGTGCTTTGTATCAGCATTTAGGCCGCTCCACGTGGCTATGACAGGACTTTTAAGGATTTCTCATTGTATTCAAGGATTTGCATTAATGAGTCAAAGACTCTGAGTATGTTTTTGATGAGGGAGCGATATTACAACATGATATAAAGCTTAAAAAAGTTGATTTTGCATAAAAAAAACCCTTTAAACATCACGGTGCGTGTCTTTATTGTATAAAGTTTAGCAACATGAGAGTTTGAAAGTTTTCTACCTTTCACGTCTCCAAAGGAAAGTGCAAATTTTTCTCCATTTAGAAAGTGTGAAATGTCAGCAAGTGTAAAATATTAAAGTGATCAACCGTACAAACAGAGATGAAGAAGGTTTTTCCCTATGCAGATGGCAGCTGATGTATGATATTAACCTTTGCTATTCTAACCTCTGTCTATACCGTCCTCCCTTCACACGAACGCACAAGCACGGCATACTAATCATATCGATCCACCTTTACAGCAGACAGCCCTCTTGTTTTCTTTCTCCCTCTTGGTCAAAGTCAGTTTTGGTCGCCAGGAAATGGTGCAAAATTGTCAGCGACGTCACGCTAAATCATAAGTGTCAATAACATTTTTTCTCGTCCCCCCCGTCTCTCTGCTTGTGAGTAAACCTGCCGAAGGTGCAGCTTGTTTTCTCGCACAAATTAATTTGATAAATGTGTAAGTCTGCAAGTATTTTCCTCGCTTCAGATTGCTTGTCAGTGGCAACATTTCGAGACAAATTGGCTCCTCGGCTGGAGCGCGGCTCCTCTCTTTGTCAGTTTTAGCAAGAAAGGGAGAACAGCTGGAGAAGGGGAAGGGCAGGAAGCAAAGTATAAAAAACAAATTGGCACAGAAGGATAAAGTGAGATATCAAAAGAGAGGATGATTGAAATAGAGTATCGGATGTAGCTGTGGTCTCGGAGGTCAGGGACTATATCGCTCTGTGCCTCAAAAACAACAAGCAGCACAAGAAGCATCAGCAAGCCAACCAATCTGTGCTGCTGCATTGTTCACTATTTGTTGAGAAAAAAAAACAGCTTTCTCTTTCTTACACACACACACACACACACACAATCACTTCTCACTGTTCGCATCTGGAGAGAGAATAGCGCGTGTTCCTTATTGTCCCCTTAGTGGTGATGTGGGGGTGTGTGTTAGGGCTTGATTGTTACTGGTTTACATAAGGGTATTAAACTCTAGCATTGCACTATCTATCTGAGCCAGGCAGATATATTTGTGTTGTGGCTCCTTTATGCATTTGTTATTTCCAAAGAGGATTGGGATGCACCAGTGGAAGAGAGGATAGATAGCCTGCTGATATTACCCTCTTCCTCCCTTTTTCCTCCCTATGAAAACCAAACTCCGGCTTGTTTCTGAATGTATATGTGTGAGTGTGTTATCTGGGCGTGCATGTTTATGTATTGCCTGCAGAAACAAAAGCGGGTAATTAATTAAAGAGGAGTGCACTTTGCCGCCATTGTCGTGTTTAACAACTCTAACAGCGTCGAGCCGAGTTGAATCCAGCGATATTACTGGTAATAATAGCTGCAGTGGTGTGGAGTTATTAGCATTGTGTCCACGCATTTAACCTTAACCAATATTATGTGTTTAATTACAAACATACTGTAAGCTGTAGTGTATTCTGAGAATGCATGTGTACATATAGTTTATACTTAGAATGCAAAGGTTTATCTGAGAAATACTGTTTTAAAAAGAATGCATTATTTTAAATTTAAAATAAAGTAATATTTAATTAATTTATTAATAAAGAAAACAAGATGTATGATCAACTCTTTATAATTTATGTGACTTTTTAAAGCATAAACTAATAAATAAAATTTTTAAAGTTAGATTGATCTGGTGTTTCAGGATGAAAACACAAGTTTGACTAAAATTTATGGTTTTGTTTATGACCACCTGACATATGTGACCCATCACATCAAACTGAGGATTAGGTCATTTTTTAGGCACATTTTCAGATTTCTGCTCTTTAAGCTAAATTTTGATCCCTGAAATCATGAACAGTTCCTGAAATATGCCTTGATTTGTCTTTCTAATCAGAATAATTCATTGATATTTTGTCTGAATCCTATTTTTAGGTTATTTTAATGAGGATTTTTGATGCCATTTTAAAGAGGAAACCTCAAAAAATATTACCAGCTGGAAAGTAAAATAGTTTTGCTATAGCTTGCAGGAAAAATGACAAAAACTTGAAGCTTTTTTGGTGAAAATCATGTTTTTTGCAGCTACTGATAAAAAAGGGCATCAAAAAATGATTATATTTGACATAATTCTTTTAAAGGACTTGTAGATAAAGTTCATTATATTTTTACAAAATCAAACAAAACAAAATCAAACAAAAAATTGTTGCACACATTAAAGCACATTAGCCACCTATTTCTCCACTTTGGGACTTAACCCTCTGTTCAATGTGACGGGTCATATATAGAAGAAAAGCTTCCTCTTTAGGCAACAATGCTGCTAGAATCCCTTTAACCAAGCTTGAGATTTGCTCAATTTAAACATTTAAAAGCAGAGTTTACTTGTGCTCTTGTATTTCTGCATTCTCGTGTTGCTGCCTTCACTTACATAAAAGACCTGAAGCCAAAAATCTTTTCTGAGCCTCGTCTTTAGCATGCACATTTCTCAGAGGCCGGCTGTTATTTAGAGAATTCCCCGATCTGCATGTGTCTGTGAGCTTCAGAGGATCAGGCAGGAGAGGTTAAATCAAAGTGGAGTCAATAACTTCATCCCTCCCGGTCTGCCGCGCTGTGCTGCTGGGAACGCCTGCGCTCTCTGGCTGCTGAAAGAGGAGGACAGGATGGGGTTCATCACTTTCACAAACACTAAAAGGAGGGAAGAGTGGTGCTGCTAATACAGAGGATGATCTAAGTCTCTGGCGCGCTCACATACAGATGCACATTTATCTGCACGCGCTCCCCGACAGAAAGGCTTCCTCTCTGTGTCTGGGAATGATAATGAGCTAAATTCTCTTTTCTCCCAACCTGAGAGCCCGGGTCCAGTCATGGCCACAGCCCCGGCTAAATCAATATCATCATCCATAATCTTTATTGTGGGATGAAACACAGCATAAATCAGCACAAAGCCTTTCACACATCCCTCTCTTTAGCAGCCTCCAATTTCACGCAGCACTCTCCTGGGCCGCCGGTGCTTTCTTTTTTAGAACAGAGAGGTTCCTGTGCCCCCCCCCCCTGCAGGACCTGGCCCCCTTGCATCTATCACACGTTTGCTTAGTGCCTGCTTTTGCATTTTATCGGCTGCAGACGTGAAAGGTGAGCTGAAAATAAAGGGGAGACGTGGGACAATGTTTAGCTTGGTAAATCTCAACGTGGAAAAAGAAAAAAAGCAGAAGTTTCCAGGAGGGCAGAAGTCTCTGCCTGAACGCGTTTACTTCTGCGTGCGACTTTGCCACCTTCCAGTTCTGGTCGTTCTGAGTGTGAGTAATGAGGTTTGGGAAGAAAGCTTAGCCAAATCCTCTCATCAATCTTTGCTCCTTCGATACCAAATCAGCAGGCTAATTCAATACCCAATCACGGGGCTAATAACGTCCAGCTGAGAGGAGAACCAATGAGAACTCGACTAATGGACCTCGGGGAACGACTACTTGGACAAAAACTTAGGAGTGAACATCACCTTCAGCTTTTCATCCCAGAGTTTGAGACCAAGATTGTCTTCTGTAAAGAAGGAGTGGAGTTAGAGATGTTTTGGGCCAACATTATAAAGTTTCTGCAATGTCATGTAATATTGTGAGGCCTGCTGAGTTGTATGAAACCACTCAGACAATGTGTTGAGGATAAGGACTCCTCAAAGGCTGTTTGAGTTCAGGGGTTGCAGCCAATGTAGGCTGTGTCCCACAGAGGCCACAGTCCAGTCAGACACACGTCACATGTGTCAAACTCACTCACAGCATTTTATATAGCCTGTAAGAGCTTGAAATTAATAATAAACAATTGTTTAACCTCAAAAGTCCAGTTTTTAAATTAAATGTTGCTAAACAGTAAGTTTCTCAGTGGATCTGCGCTCAGAAATGCAGCCTAGGTGGAGTAGTTGAACACAGATCATATGATCCTTCAACACAGAGCGTCCTAAGAAGACATAAATAATAATAGATTTTAAAAATCTGTATTGTTCGATACAAACATATATATATAAGCTGCTTTAAAGTCTGCATTGACCATAAACTCCCATAATGCATGTTGATTATTTTACCCACAAAATAACAGCATCAAACCACCAGTAGAGGTGCACAGGGCCCAGCTCAATTGAGAAGTGGGAATTTCCCACCTACAAGTTGTACATTTAAACTGGAAGGACCTCTCCAGTGGGAATTATCTGTTGGATAGTGGGAGAGTTCAGAATTAAAGATGGTAGCTGCTCATCACAACTCAACGGTGAGAAAAAATGTCTTTTTTACTTTTAATAGTATTTTGTATCATTTATTTCACATTCAGTCTGTTGCACACACAGTACTTTTCAGTATTTTAATGCAGGAAATACCACAAAGAGCTCAGGTACTGTTTGTTAGCGGTGCTCAGTGGCAGCAGCGAGACGAGGAGTTTCATGTTTAGTCCAAGTTAAAAACAAAAAGTTGAAGTTAATTATAACGGATCGTTTGAAGGTCACCATAATGTTCAGGTGGCCCCGTTATCATGGTGTTACGTTTTATATCACGTCTTTTCACGGCAGGTATAGTTTCACAAAAGTCAATGTATTGTTAAAAAAAAAGCTGCACATAAATAAATAAAACACATACATAATTTGGGTTTAGCTGCAGTGTTGGTACTTGCAATCGCATTTGAGTTAACATTTTATCGCAGCAAAAATTTCATCAGCTAAGTTGCTAAACATACAATTAAAAATGAATTCTTTGGTCTGAGGTGAATTTCCAAAATCAAAACAAAACAAAAAATCAGTCAAACATACACACACACACACACACACACACTGATAAAAGCACAAGTCCTCCACAGGCCAAGACAAGAGCAGAAGCTTTACTACTGCTTCATTAACACAAATATATATTATTTTCTGCATTACCTGAGTCTAATACTTGTTTTGTGAAACAAACAAAGCGATATGTTTGTGCTAAACTTCATCTCTGGGTCGTTTCACATGCAGACGATCTCATTTCCCTCATTCATCCTTCCCTCTGGAGCTGCGGCTGCCGGCTGTATGAGTGCACGGTTCTGCAGGAGTATCCCCGCCACCATGGCGTCACAAATCCCCTCCTCCTGACATGCACTGAATAAACTGTCACATGCGTTATATAGAGTCTCCATAAAGCCTGCCATCAAACAGTTACTGCCTCCATGGCCTCAGTCCACTGCACCAACAACACAAACAAATCACTCCGTGGTCCCTTCAAGTGTTTTCAACTAAGTGTGTGTGTGTGTTTGGATACTAAAAAGTAGAGTGCATACATGACTGTGTTTTCTGATCCTATAACCTCCCTTTGTTTTTGCTCATTCGAAATCCATTTTTTTCCCCACCCCTCTCTCTCTTTCTACGCCTCTCTAAAAGCTTTTCATGAAGCATGTTCGGCTTCCAGACGAGAGCTTGTTTCTGCACTTTGTTCTTGTTTCTTTGCACATATCTCCAAAATGAATATGCTCCCAGGTCACAGGTTAATGTCATACATAGCTGTTAACTCACTGCCATTTTTCACTGGCTTTTAACACTGTTAAAGTGAACCCCCCCCCCCCATTCTCCTCATAAAACCAGCTCCCAGTCCAGCTGCAAAAGAGTTTAAATTTGAGTTGACATGTGCACGGTTTGGTGTATAAGAGACCATTTACTAATGCAGGAAGCGGCGTGCGCTACGAGCAAGGAGATGATTTTTCTTATTCTATCAGAGAATAACCGCAGCATTTAATGAACAGTGTGAGCGCGCGTATAGGGAGGAAGTTCGTCTTTATTTTCCTTCACCTTTTATTGGTGGACAAAGTGAAGCTCAGCCTCCAGCCTCGGTCTCGTAGAAATGACAATTGATTTGCAGGTTATTTCCTGCTTCCTGTGAGCTAATTGAAATAAAGTGGGACGGTGGACTCAGCTGCTGCAGCCTCTATCAATACTGCAGCCGTACAGCAGAAGGCAGAGCTTTAAGCAGCCCTGCAGAAGTTTTATTTATTTTTTCTTTATCATTCATTATGTAAGTGTTTTAGATGCACGTGTTCATGCTGTCTGGTGCGTTGGCATTTATTTAATGACGGCGGCATAATAAGCAAAACAAGCAAGTTCTGCGAATGAATACGCTCTTTATCTGCAAAACATTTTTCTACACTTCCTGTAGAAACTCCAACAACAAAAGTGGGATTTTATTTTCATGGATAAAACGGATGCAAATATCTTAGCTGGGCTTTGGCTTGAAACATAGAAACATGTTCATGTTCTCATACAATAAAACTAACATTTCATATTACGTCATAAAGAAACCTCCTGTTCACACACGCTTCTACAATTATTAGGAACATGGTGTTAAATCAATTTGATTAAAATGGATGATTAAAATGTACAGCAGTGCACATCTGTCCACACGTGTGTGTGTGTGTGTGTCTGAGAGAGAGAGAGATTTGGTCATGTCAGGATCAGAAGAAGAAGAAGAAGAAGTGTTAATGTGTGCAAGAGGAGAAGCTGTGTTTTATTAGCTTAAAATATGTCCCAGCTGCTTCGAACAGCTGGATCTTACTCAGATTAAACGGGCAAATGTGTAAAGTCAGATGTGTACTGCAACATTTCTGATGAACAGCAAGACTGGAGTAGGGGTGTGGAGGGTGCTGCAGCAGCCCTTGTTGGCTCTCAGTAATCACACGTGTCCAAATATAGAGTTAAAGATGCAAGAAAAATGTTATTTTGGTGCATAAACCACTGGTATTGTATGTGTGCAAAACGTCACACACACTTAAAATGGACAAAAATCTAGCAGATTATGTCATTAATTGTAATCACACACTCTTTGTCCCAAACCTACAAATCTTTCATTTTACCAAAGTTTGCAAAAGTCTCCCATTTCAATCCAGTTCTCTGCTCTTTGCAGCCGGCAGCTATGTTGATCTAAAGAGTCGCTCAGAAGAGCTTTTATTTACCTTTAAACTTCTTTAAACAGCACCTTTGCTTCTTCCTGCTCTTCTCTCCAATCGCAGTAATGATTTTAGCCAATGGCTTCCAATGGTTTAATCAAACTCTCGTTAGACTGGAAGATACACTGAATCATCATTAAACCTATCTGCATATTACCTGTGCTGTTACACTCCGCTATGAATCTCATTTGAATCTTATTTCAATCCCTCCTATGAATCTCAATTAAACCGAGATGCAAACAAAGCTTTGGAAACACACACACACACACACACACACACACACACACACACACACACACACACACACACACACACACACACACACACGTAACACCTGCTGTTATCATCGCTGGTGTTTTAAATGTCTTAATTCTAATTAATTTGTTTTGATACTCCAGACAAATCCTTACGTGGTAATTAACAATTATTGCGCATTTAATAAGGACACAGAGATAATGAAACAATTAGAGAAACAAGCTGTTTAAAAGGCTGAAGCTTTGAACTTGTGGAAATGCTTTAATTGTCTTTCGGTGGTTTGTGACTTCAATAAGCTGCGAGATTGTCCGTCTCCTCGCAGCTTACCAATCAAACTTCCTTCAAAGCGCCAACAACAACAACAACAACAAACTGTTTGCATGTGAGCTCTGAGCTGTAAAACCCAAAGCCTGTCCACACAGAGACGTTACTGTCTCTGCTCTTAACACGGGGGCCAATTAATGGTCCCCTGCTTTCTGAATAGGCACGTGTCAGGGGACCTATACGGAGCCTGCAAAGCTGCGAGGGGCCTCAGGCTTGCAGGGGAATTATCGCTTTCTTCATTTCTCCATCTCTAATGCATCTTATCAGACACACAAGTCCTTTCTCTGCTCGGAGCCACTTTTTCCTCCAGAACAGGAAAAAAAAAAAAAAGGATCTTGAATATTGTGTGAAGACGTCACACCAATTCACTTTGAACTGAACGTGGTTCAATAAACATAAGCGTGGCCTCCATTGAGGGATGAGCCAGTCAATGCAGTCCTCTCATGACCTTTGACCCCTCTGAACCAGGTGTGCAGGCCAGCTTTGTGACGGTGTGTGCGCTTTTAGGGGAGAGAAAGAGCAACTCATCAACAATAGATGCTGATCAGAGTCTCTGTGTGGCGAGCGGTGGTGAAGGTGCGTTCAGGGAGAGCCAGCAGACTGCTGAAACATGTGCTTGTGTGTGTGTGTGTGTGTGTGTGTGTGTGTGTGTGTGTGTGTGTGTGTGTAAGTGCATGCAAAGCTGTTTATTGTCTGAGAGTTTAATCCATATCGCACCCCCTTCGTTTTTTTTTTTCATCTCAACGTGGCGCCNNNNCACACACACACACACACACACACACACACACACACACACACACACACACACACACACACACACACACACACTGATAAAAGCACAAGTCCTCCACAGGCTGCAGAGAGCTGCAGATCCCCTTTTCTCCTCGACAGTGAGGAAAGCAGGAGCGGATGACAGGAAGAGAAAAGGGGGAACCGTGTCACACTTGGGAGTATGTGAAGAACAAAATGAGTGGACACCTGTCCACTGTCAAGCCCCTGTCTGTGGGCACGGTGGGCCGCATGTCTCTCTTTCTGTCAGGTGGAGCTTCAAGTGCAACGCTCCAGGATGCCGCTCAGAGAGAGCCACGCTCCCGTCTGAGAGAACCGAACCCTGGGCTCAACGTTGTTACTGAATTTGTTTGTTTTTTTGCGCGTGACGCCTGGCAGGGACGGAGACAACAGAGTGCAGGCCGTAGATAAGATAAGTGTTCTTTATTTCTGACAGAGTCATTTAGCTGCGGCCGAGTGAGAAGAGAGGAGGAGAGAGTTATAGTTATGGAGCTGTCGGAGGTTCGGGAGTGTTGAATGAAATGAGGTCCAGAGGAGCAGAGGGAAACAAAGGTGGGGAGAAGGAAGGAGGGAGGCTCCTGCGTGACCTTGCCATCGCAGAAACAGATGAATGAAGGAGGAAAAACCTGTTTTCCTCTAAATCATCAATTGTTTTTTTTCCCCTTTCACTGTTAATGTGTCAGCCTGCAGGCCACCTGCTATAGCTCCCTTTTCCTCCAAATCTCTGCATCAATGTCTTCCTCACTTTTATTCCCCCCTGATGATTGAAGACGTGGCTGTGTTTTAGTGCTAAATTGCACCGCGCTCAGACTCAGAAGCGTTTTCTTTGTCATATATTTGCTTGTTCCGAAGCATCAAACTGCCAGAGATCTCATGTCACTTCTGCCATTTTCATTTTTTCTTTCTTCTCTCTGCTCCTCATATGAAGAAAAGTATTTATTTTCATTTATCAAAGCCTTTTACCCCTGAGAGGGAGAGAAAAATTGCAGTGTCTGCAATACTGAGTGTGCGCGCGTGTGTCAGGGGGATGTGCAGCGATGCTGGGGGTTATTATGAAGAGACTGAAATGCGACAGGAGATTCCTCTGATTGGGAATAAAAACACCATCTTATCTATTTAAATAAACCCCACTGCAGCTTCGTCTACACACAAACGCGCACGCCCTCGTGGGCTAAAAATAAAGCTGGTGTGTGTGCGGACCGACACAAGAAAGTAAAGTCATCTACTGAAGCACGCACACATTCAAACACATGAAAATAAAAGTGCAGGAGCTGGCAAATCTGTGCATGTAAACAAACACAGGAGCAAATTCACAAAGGGATTTGTAGTAATTAAATTGCAATGATCACCCTGTTTTAGCTCTCACTTTGAAGATGAAAAAATAGCGTTGGAGCGGATGAACATGAGGAAAAACAGTTCTAATAGAACATGAAAAGAACATCTAATTATTCAACGGAGGGTCGTTAGGAATTAAAAAAACTGAAATAAGTAAATAAAAAGGTTTCACGCTCTGCAGGAAACCCAGACACACATTTTGTCTCCGACTCCAACCCGCTGACCTTTGAACTCTGGCAAACCTGAAGACTGGAACCTACTTAACCTGTGGCAATCATGAGTGTTTTTTAAGGAACCATTCCACACGCAGTGGCTGCACAGCAGCAAGATGGGAGATGTGCACAAGATGCATGTGCGTGCGTGTGTCAGTAGTAAGCAAAGGAGCGGTGCAGATGTTCGCCCCAGGTGGTCTGACGTTAATAATATTCCACTTTTTACAGGCCTTTTGATTTACTCAAGGTAAAGTCCTGTAAAATGTTCTGAAAGCACCACCGGAACTCAACGAGCAAGAATCAGATGTTTAAATTAGGTGCACAAACATCCTGCATTTAGTATTTATTTTAAATTTAGGGAAAATATATATTTTTGCAGCTTGTTCTGAGTTAGAAATAACATTGTATAAAATATGTGAAATACACACACAGATGGTTTAACATCAGCAATAACAGCAACCTCAGTGTGATATTGAACAGATTTTTCCCTGAACTTTACAATCCTTGTTCTGTGTGACAAACTCTTTATTTTAATCGTTCTGAGAGAAAAGCAACTCGTTTGTATTTTTCTGATCTGAAAAGTTCAGGTTAAAACCAGAGAAATGGATGTACAGTAGGTGTTTGGTTTTTGCTGCATGCTCCCTGCTGGCAGGACGTCACGTTCCCATGAAGAAACACACCCACACACACCTACTACTATATGTCTCTCTATTCTTGTTAGGACTTTCCATTGACTTCCATTAATTTTTTTTATTTTATAGCCTAACCCTGACCATTTACCCTAAAATAACCTAAACTCAATTCACACCTTGGTCCTAAACCTAAGCCCCCCACCAAAAATCAGCCTCCGAAGTCATGGGGACCCACAAGGAGCATTCGGTCCCCACAAGGCTGCATTTTTCTGAAAAACTGTCCCCACCAAGTAGCAAAGACAAGGGAACACACACACACATCATTTCTCCTCTCTGCTGCTCCTCTCCTCCCGGCTCCTCCCCTTTCGGTCTTGGTTTGTGCGTCAGCGTTGACGCAGAGCACGAGGAAAACTGTGGGGTTTCATCCCTCTGTATGTCATGCATGTGCATTTAAAAAGTTGCAAA
>JAUBOC010000011.1:15383530-15400313 GCA_032275365.1 Anablepsoides cearensis | reverse complement strand
ACACACACACACACACACACACACACACACACACACACACACACACACACACACACACACACACACACACAGATGCAGGAGCTTTATCTCTACAGCCTCTCACTCCTTTAACACGTATGATTTAAGCGTGCACCTGTTTAAGACGTGTTCAAAGTAAAGTGAGATCCTGGGTTTATTTTCTGAAGCCAAAGCGGAGCGTCGTAGCGCTGCTCCACACGAGGAGAGCCAAGCGTCTGCCCTGCTGCTCAGTAAAATTAGCCCCTGCTGATGCTGTCGTTTTTTTCTTTGTCCAGCCTTTTTAACGGTACGAGGTAAAACCTGAGGTGTCCAGAGGTAGTGTCCTGTCCTGTGTGTGTGTGTGTGTGTTTGGGGAGGTGGGGGGGTCGGCGTTACAGAGTTGTATTACAGTGGTGATGGGTCGCCTGGCTGTAAGTCTGATACCTCAGCAGCACCCAGCATTGACCAGGCCTTTAAATAAAGCCTTCGATCCTCCAGCAGCAGCAGCAGCAGCAGAGAAGGTCACCGCCTGCCTCTGGTTACCCTGCCTGTCTGTCTGCATCCACGCCCCCCACCCCACTCTGACGTTCACATTCAAATCCAGGTTCCCTCCCTCAGTCCCTGCTCTCTAACTTTGCTTTTAATCCTTCCTTCCACCTAAACCAAACCCTCTGCTGGTCTCCATTCCCTCCTTTTCCCTAGAAGCATCAGATAAAACAACCAACTAGCCCTCATATTCCTTTTCTCACTGTTAATCCCATTGTTCATACCTCCCCACGTCAGCCCCAGATAAAAATATTGTTCAGTGTTTTTATTTATTTATTTCCCCCCATCTCTGCAAAAAGAGAAAGAAAGATGAAAGGGGGTCAGGAGAGGGGTCAAAGGTCGTGGCCTCATCCCATGAGCACTGTGCGTGTCACCCCCCGCACCCCCCTGTCATTCAAGCTGAGCTCCAGAGAGATGCAAAACACTGCATGCAATCGATGGAAGGAGAGAACCGCGCTTCCCGTTCAAATAAACGTGCAGGAAGGAAAAGGAAAATAATATTATTATTTGTTTCACGTGCATTAGGAAACTAAAATTAGCAGTAATCTAGAACTATGTTTGTGATGATAAACAACAATCTTTATTAACTATTTATAAGATTTTTGGGCAGTTTGGGTAATTGTTCAAATTAACTTTTGGGAAGCATGTGTAAGAATAATTTAATTTGTTCGCTTTTTACAATTATTTTTATTATAAGTTGCATTTTTTGTAGTTCATAAGACTGCACTGTGTTGAATGAAAATGCAGAGTTTTGAGACAGATATTGTTTTAAAAACAGTAAATGACAGAATAGTTTCTAACCTCGTTTTAACCGCTCTTACACACAACGATAGGCTCAACGTGAGCAGGACACACTCCACTTTCTGATGAAGCTGCCAGCAGACAGGAAATTTAAATTGCAAGAGTCTTGCATCACTGACCCTTCAAAGTTGACTTGTGTTTTTCTTTTCTCATCTTTTAAAGTTAAATCAGTGAAAATACAAAACACAACAGTGTTTCATTTCAAAAAAGTGTCCCAGATTGGAGGCTGAAATGTTTGCGTTACCTCCGTCTCCAGGCTGGCGGGACCAAGAGAACACAGGTTTCTATCACAGATGGAGGAATTTTCTCGACGTCCTGCAAAAAGAACAGAAAAGGAATAAATGTTAACGTGACCCAACAGTGAACTCATCTTTAAGTGCAACTTTAGTTAAAATATTTGGCTTCAAAACACAAAGTTAGAAATTAGTGGTTTAGTTTATGGTTTAAATTTTTCCTAAAGTCTATGAAAGTTAAAGATATAAAAGGCTGTCGTAGAACTCAGGGCTGTAATACTAGTTTTATTTAGACACCAGATGGTTTAGGATCATGTAGAAAATGCAACAGTTTAAATGACAAAGAAAAAAATCAGACAAAAACAAACAATTAAAAAGGAAATAAACTGTTGAATGCTTTAAATTTAAACGTTATTTCAGTATTTAGATCTGTTTTTCAGTTTAGAGGCTTTAAAAATAAGTAGCCTATACTTATTTAGATGTGACTCGTACACACACACACACACTGTAGTTATTTCATATGTACAATTAATTAGTTTTATTTAAAGTTAGGAGATTTCTCAATATTTTGAAACAATCTATTACTCTGGAAGGTTTTTTCTTTTTTTATCAGGATGAACAGTTAAACCAGAAGTGTATTATATGTGACTCACCAGTTTAATTTAGCTTTTTAAAATATGAATTAATAGGATTTATAACCTGAAGCACGGCCTCTTTTTGTTTGTGAGATTTGTGTTTACATGGTTTCATCAGATCAAAACTTAATTGAACAAAAATCCCACATGGGGTGCACACAAACACTTGTAATGGTTTGACTAAATAAATACTGAAGTTTTGTAATGAATCATGCAGAAAAAACTCCCTCAGTTAAAGTTGTGAGATTAAGAAAGAAAGTAAAGTAGCATTAAAGATGATTAATTCACATTAATCCATCTCGAAGCAACAATAAAAACCATTTACTGCTCTGTAATCCGATTGCTACTGGTGCTAAATGGACTTTGACCCCTGCAGCAACACAAGAGCTCCCAGCGGCAGACCTGCAGCCAGCATCACCTGAAAATTCACCAAACCGTCCGACAGGTTCTGAGGCATGCAGCAAAATACACTTTGTCCAAGATTTACAGTTTCCACCGACGAAAATAAATCTTCCCGTGTGAGAAGTTGGTTTGACAAACACCGGAGCTGACAGACGCAGGCAGGTGTGTTCTCACAGCTCTGATCCCCCCCCCACGTGCAGCAGGCTGCGACATGGGAGCAGTGTGTGGGGTCAAGGCCTTTCACAGGTACAAATAAGAGCGAGGCGCGAGGCTTCGGAGGAGCTGAACAATATGGTGGGTCACCTTGCCTGGGAAAAGAGATCAATGTCTGTTTGACTGGCTTAGGGAGAGGCTGGCTGCAGTCGAAGGGTAAATCACCTTTTGCTTCATTGAGATGCAGGTAAAACACACAGGGGGCCGGGCTCTGCTCCAGCTCCAGCCTGCAGAGCACCAACCTGCCAGTGGAAATGCACAAACTCAAACGTCCCGATTCCTGCTTCTTGACTGACTTTGACTGCCTCGATTTCACCAAATCATGAGTTTTCATCTGTCGCCCTGCAGTTTTGCCTTCTGAGGACGACTTCCTGCAAAACTAACTGCACGTTTTCTTACTGCACAATCACAGTAAAATCACATTTTCTTCACAATGCTCGTTCTTCTATTTGCAGGGGAAAACCTTGCAAAGCCCAATAAGGTAGATCTATAGGCAGAACCTTCTTTTTCTTTTCTTTTTTTTCACACTTTTTGTTTACAGTAATAGCATTCTTAGCACATGCACAGCCATGACAAGAGATAAATTATTAGTTTTAGATAAGTGACATAAGCTCCACCACCGGTCCAAACGATAAAACCGACCACAAAGGAACGTAATGGCAGCTGATTTAAATCAATTTAAATGTAAATGTTTATCGTATTGGGTCATGCTGATGCAGATTGAGTGGGAAAAAAACTGAAATTGTTTCTTTTCTTTTGAATGTGAATTTGATTTGAACCCTTTGGGTGGTTAAAGTTATCACTTAATCAAATGCTCTGTTTGAGGAGGAAAAGTTATTTTTAAACTCAGCATCAGTCAATAAACGGATGAAATTATGATTTTTGAGTAAATTGGGATAAGCAGCATGTTTTCAGGTAAATTGATAATATTCTATTCATCTGTCGAAGATAAGCAAGCACCTTTTGTGGCTTAAATCTCTGAAAAAGTTAGCCCTTTCTTCAGATTTGGCTCGATCAGTTAAAGCCTGCAGATCCCCCCACAAGGTCATACATACAGTGCTGGATGGATATCGAACTCTCCCATACAAGCGGGCATTCAACAGTGCGCACATCCTTTGTCCTACTAATTCTGAGACATTAAAGCAAAGTACATGATGATGATTCAAATGTCAATACTGATAAATTTCAAAGTGATTTCCCATAGTTGACCTGAAAGAGGGAGTCCAATATTGTGACAGCAGACAACTACATTATCTTTAATAACCTAATCATTGGACAGACTGCAAATGATCACAGTGCAGGAGTCAATATGCACGGCCAGAGAATGGAATTACAGTTTCTATTGATGAGATTAATAACGCACTGTAGCTACACTCCGAACGCTGCTTCATGCAAATGAAGGCGAAGAGGCAAAGGAACGCGAGGCTGCAGGCTCTGACAAGAGTGCTGAAAGGTGAGGAGGAGGAAGGCCTGAAACCTTTGCTTCCTGTGACTTTTTGTCTTCCCTTCAACACAGGAAGTGAATCGGTGCTGAGTTCACCGTGCCTCTCGGTGTGTTTAGAGGTCAAAACAACACGTATAAGAGGAAATTTAAAAAAAAGAACAGAAACCCACAATTTCCACAGCTGCTGCAACAATCAGTAAAATTTCCTCCTCGTCCTCCTTGAATGACGGAACACAGAAATACAAAACAGACCCTCAGCAGAGACCTGACAGATCCCCCTCTGGCCCCACAGAACAAAGAGGTGACACCAAAGAACTATAGTGTCTCCGTGCAGTTCTAGGGTTATAACACAAATGTAATTAAATCGCTCACTATATTGACCTAATCAGATAGGAGGACCATAAATTAGTGGACACATGCTCACTAAAAGGCCCTCTCCTCTCAGCTCGTGTGCATCTCTGATCGTTTATCATTTGAAAGGAGCAGGACTGCAGACATAATATCTCTCTCTCTCTCTCTCTCTCTCTCTCTCTCTCTCTCTCTCTCTCTCTCTCTCTCTCTTTTAATCACAGACACAATCATTCCTTCAGGCTCTGCTGTCTTTGTCCCTCACGTTACAGGAGCCACACAGACCAGGTGACACGGAGGGACAGGATGAAAACAGTCTGCAGCTTCTTATTCAACACTTTCCATGTGCAGAATCAGTCGCCCCATTCAAACACACACACACATGCACAGAAACACACACACATGTCCGGCTGAATGGATCATGGCCGTGACCTTGTAGGCTGTTTAAGTTTATTTTTAAATCTGAATTGAGCTGTTTTGCAACACCCTGCAGTCGAGCATTTTACTGAGAGTGCACACTTTTTAAAAAAAAAAATTAAAATATTTTTTTTAATACTACAGTGAATGAAATTTCTGTAAAAGTTTTGCATTACCTCAATAATTATTAACTAGTCATACACGAGGGGAGATTTTCAAACAGCCTAAATTCTCGCAAATTCTCGCCTAAACACATTATTTTTAAATACGAAATTATCTGAAATCATAAACATTTTGTTCAGTTAATTTTGTTTGCACAGAAACTGGCTTCATGATCCGAGATCTTAAATGAGAGACTCCAGAAATTCAACTGGTGGAAAAGGAAAAAGTCCAAATTTACTCTGAAATCAATCATTAACTCCTGCTGCAGATATCCCGGCATGCACCACAAACAAATAAATGTTTTAAATAGGATAAAACACTTGGATTTTTTACTCGAACTTTTTTTTTGGTTTTGAGCAACAAGTGAAGGCCGTCATTTTTTAATAAAAATTAAAAAAAAAGATCAGTGACGGGAAAAAACACCTGTTTGCTGCAATAATATATTAAAATCACAGATATGACACCACGTCCTAAATTTACTGCTGATCTAGATGTTAAAATTAAACGCTTGATGTTTGCAGCAAACTGTTTGACTCATTTCTGCTGAAGTGTGGAAGTCGGTTTATTAAGGAGAGGAATGAATGAAAAGAACAGGGGGGAAAACAGGCAAAACAAAAAAACAAAAAATAAAATAAAAAAGATGAGATTAACTAATTTCTTGAGATGCGTGAAGATTAATTCTCAGGATTTAACTGACAAATCATGAGATGAATGAGAGAAAAATTAACTTCCAAACATTTCGTTTTATTTATTGTAAAAAAAAATTAACACAACATCGGAAATAAAAAAAGAAACACTGAAACATCAAAAGTGTTCAATTTTCTATTTGTTGCAGATTTTTTAAGCTTTTCTGCTTCATTTATTTTAATCTCAAGTCCCACTTGTTGATCGGTCTGTAGTGGTTTTAATTATCAGGGCAGATTTTTAGCCGAATCTGCAGATGTTGGTCCTCCAGTTCTCTGAGAGGCCTTTGGATTGAATCAATACTGAGGACAAAAGTTGCTTTACGCTCATTTTCCCCACGTGGCTCAAACACGAGCCACTAACGTGTCCGGTTCATCACGAGAAAATTGAAATAATATATGCATTATAATAAAGGGGTGTATATACTTTTTCTGTTGGGTTGATGGGATACAAAGCATTCATAACACAACACGTTCACACAAACAGGAATTGAAATAATAATAATAATTAAAAAACAAAAAACAAAATAAAAGACAACATGTGCACGACCAGCATGACTTCACTAACATCAGATCCAAACCTCTGATGTGACAAAGTTTGGATATTTTTAAGAGAAATTTCCAGCAAGTCAGATCAAATAAAAAATGAGAAAATTCTGATAATGTGACTTCGAATCGAGTCAAGGAACGCTGCAGAGCCGGGGGAGTTTGTAACCTTTACTAACATATATATTTTTAGTGGAAGAGGGAAATTAGGCGCAAAAAGAAGGTTTAAGAGCGCAGCGCAGCGAGACTGAAGTGACGCGCTGAACACAGGCTGCACGGAAACTATTCAGTCTTTTATACAAGTTCCTGCTTTCTTTAAAATGAGTCAAACTTTAACCAAATGATAGAAAAAAATGGAGTTTTTAACAAATGCAACTTGAACAAAAGCGCCTAAAGACTAAAAACTGCGCGCAAACAAAAAGTTTATTTAGTTGTTTTTTTTTTTTTTTTTTGCTTGTTTGGAAAAAAAGTTTCTCGGCGCCGGGACTCACATGAAAAACTCTGGAGATGAAGGGTTGTTGTCGCTGCTGGAGCCTCCGTTTTCTCTGAACCCGGTGCTGATCAGCTTCTCGTATTTCTCCTTGTAGGCGTCCCTCTCCCTGGCCAGCCGGGAGATCTCCTGCTTGAGGTGGTCCACCTGCTGCATGAGCTGCGTCTTCTCCCCCTCCAGGACGTGCCGCTGCTGGACCCGCTTGTACCGACAGGACTGCGCGTAGCCCCTGTTCTTTAGCGTCCTCCTCTTCTGTTTCAGCCGGATCACCTCCTCCTTGCTGACCCCCCGCAGCTGCCGGTTCAGCTCCCGCACCGACATGGTCACCAGCTGCTCGTCCGAGAAGCGGTCCTCCAGGCGCAGGTGCTGGTGGTTGCCCCCCGCGCCGCCGCCGGACTGCGAGCCGGAGGACGGGTGGTGTGCCCCTGTGTGGTGGTGGTGGTGATGGTGGTGGTGGTGGTGGGGGGCGCCGTTCTGGGCTGCCGCGGCGGCGATGACCGCGGACACCACGGCGGCCGCTGACCCCATCTCCTCCCCGGCCATGGCGCCCGCTGCCCCGGCTGCGCCGCCGAACTGCTGCCCTCTGGCATAGCCATCAAAGGTCTGGAGCTGGTGACTGCTGCTGATCAGCGCCTCTACGGCGTCCTCTGGGCTAAAGCCCAGAGCCTCGGGGTTCAGCTGCTGCTGGTACCCGGTCATCCAGTAGAAATCCTCCAAGTGCGTCTTCTGCTCGCTCCCTGATCCCGGACTGGGCGCAGAGAAGCTTGGAGAGGGGGGAACCGAGCTGCAAGGCGTGCTCATCGGGGTGGAAGACAGGGATCCCCCGGCGACCAGGCGGCTGCACTGGTTGATGCTGCGATCGGGCTCCACCGGCTCCTTTTTCACTTCAAACTTCATCAGATCGAAGTCATTAACATATTCCATGGCCAGGGGACTGGTGGGCAGGTCGGAGTTGCTCATTGCCAGCTCTGATGCCATCCTCTTGCTGTTGACAGTCCTCCAAAGGGGGTGAGGAGCACCTGTCAAAGTGGGCTGCTGAGACACGCACTGAGCCAGCTTGATTTCTTTATTTATTTTCTTCAAAAAAAAAAAAACCGGAGGAAAAGTGAGTTCTCTCGCATTAATTGCGCAGCGCAGGTTCTGGTTTTGTGAGTCGATAAGTTTTTTTTTTTTTTTTTCTTTCTCTCTCTTCAGTCTGTGTTGCACAGACGCATTGGAGCTGCGCTGTTTCCTCCCTCTCTCCCAGCTGCGGGTGTCTGAGCGCCGCTCTCTCTGTTTCTACCGTTTAACACTTCATGGCTCCTTTTAGGATTAGTGCGCCAATTTGAGGAGGTTCACGTATGTGTCCCGGGCAAATAGTTGCCTCGTGGAGAATGGAGGAGGAAAAAAAAAAAAAAACTCCACCCAAGGATTGATAGATTTTTTTAAGAGATCAGTCAGCCGACGAGTTAAAAAGCATTGCTTAGTTTTATGGGCGTCCTGACGTCAGGGCTGAAATATGAAATTGACTCAGACCCAGCCAATCAGCAGCCCAGTCCGGGGAAGTAATTAACATAGTAGTAAAGTAACTAAAGTTTTTTTGAACTGTCTGAGCTCCTCAAAAGATTGATTATAGACATTTATATGCAGCTTTTTGTCACTTTAAAAAAATATATAAGGAAAATAAACACTATATTTTATTTTCTAATACAGATTTTACTGAATCAAGTGTGACTTTATTGGAGCAGTCTGCTGAGAAGTCCGACTTTATTAATCTTGGTCTCATATAACGTGCATGTAGAGAATTTTACACCAGTTTGTCATTTATTACTAAGCTAACTTGTTAATTACGGAGTCAGTCTCAACTTTTTTTTATTTCTCACAGACAATTATTTGAGGGTTTTACTCACTAAATGCTTTGTTTAGCTGGCAGATAGGCTGTTTATAAAAAGACAAAATAAATGGCACTTTATTTTAGTGAGGAAGTGTTTTAAAAGGAGCTGCTTCGGTCACTGTTTGGAAACCCAATGTCGCCACCTTTCGGCGCTTTTGAGAACTGCACTTTGTTTCTTATTTGTGAACTCATTTCCCACCCCTCATCTCTTGTGTAGCTTGATAAAATATTTATAATAAACGCTCATCATTGTCAGAACAAAGTTCCCTTTTTTTTTTCTAATGGAATAGTGGCAGCATCTTGACGCCTGTCCTCCTGGACTCTGCAGCCTCAATCCCATGTTTGATCACAGCATTAGTGCCTCTCTGCTTCTGTCTGTCTCTCCTGGAGCACATTGTGGCACATGAGAACAAACAATAAGCAGGGCTATACACACAGGAGCGGAGAGTAAATAGGAGCACTCTCCCTGGAACATGTCACACGGGGGAAGCTTCAGAAAACTACAAAGCCGCCAGCAGATAATCCATCTCCCTGGTGTCCCAACACAAGTAAATATTCTCCCATGGTCCCTGTGACTGTTCATGGGGACTTAATGTTAAACAGGAAGGATAAACATCGTGTTTTATTCATTAGAACACACAACAGAAGCCCCTCAGATGCTTCTGAATAAATATTAGCCATGATGAGTCGTCTCATCTGATGCTGCTACGTGTTCCTGGTGACTCATATAGAAATTTAACATTAAGTGATTTATTTTTTTGTAAGAGGTCAGACTCTTTTTGCATGAAACGTTTGGACTTTTTTTTTATGATATGTATTGCTTCAAAGACTATAGATGAAGAGTTGATCCATTGGTGGTGCAACAGTGGACACTAGCTGCTGCGTGAGCTCCGGGGGTTGCCAGAACTCTTAAACCAGGATTTATCGGTTTGGAGTCTCCAGGGTTAACAAGCGGAGTATAGAGCTAATGCATCAACTGCGTTACTGAGGGCTAATAGTCCTGTATGCAGCTCGTTCTGCTTCCCTTTGGACCTTCATGTAGCCAGGCTGCCTTGAAGTTTACTACTGACTTTACTGTATCGAGTAAATTTTTTTTTCTTCCCTTCCACACAGCACAAGGGGTGCACTTAGGTATTATCTCACTGCCAGAGGAGGCCCACTTTTGTAAGTTAAGAGAATTTGCAGATAATGTAAAGACATGCTTAAGTAGCCTGCATTATAAGAAGAATTACTTATGTACTTAAGTACTGTATACATAACTACAAAATCCTTTCTTAAATCAGGGATTCAATCGGAATATACCCACTGGGAAAATAAACAAATTAAACTGATTTTGGCTTCTTAAAGTGGCACAAATGCAGCCTTAAAGAGGTAGTTCAAATAATTTGAGACAGGGTTTCTGTGGAAAGGTTCAGAACAGTTCGTTTTGAGCAGATTGACAAGCCAGAACCAAACTGGATCTTAAAATAACTCAAATCTCAAAAAGCAGTTCACGCAAACACAGTTTTATAACATTTTCTACCACTTTATGCAGCTATTCCTGCAGAAATATCATGATATTCCTATCAGAAGTGCCCCAGGGCTGCATTGGAAGAGCTACATTGAGGTGCTCCTGCTGCTATTTGCACTTGCACACTTGCAAATATCCATACAATGTTAGATAAAACCATGTAATGCAAAACTGAGGACATTATAAAGGTTTTTAAAGTAGATTCTGTTCAAGACACTACATTTCTGAGACTGGATAAACTTTAGGATAACAATCTACTTGGTCCCTCTTGGACAAGCTTGTAAATCTGTGAATTAAACTCTATTATTTTTTAAACTGAGTTCATTTAAAGAGCTATCTATAGCAAGTAAGATAATTACTATTCATAACCTCTCTGCAGAACTCCACCTCAAAAACTTTGAACTATGTCTTTAAACTGCCACGTCAGCATTTTTGTTTGCTATTTTGAACAAAGTTAAGTTTAAAATCCTCAAATAATTCAGCATTCCTAGAATCTTATCCAGCAGTCAGTGACATTTTGATTTACTGTTACAGTGACTTTGCTAATTCTAACATTTATTAAAAATCATCCTCATCACAGCGTGACTTAACAAACTAACTAATCAACCTTGTGAATTTCATTTGCCTCTGAGGTTCTGTAAAACTGATCAAACAGAGTTGGTGTACATTTTAATTCAGAAGCAGTTCACAAAATTATTGCAAAACATTTAAATTAAACAACATATGGAAACAGTCATTAAATAAATATGTTTCTGTATTAGAGAAAAAAATGAAGCTTATTGAAGCATTTTCAAGAAATGTCTTTTATAACTCAACTCACCATAAAAAATCAGATACATGCTTAAAATAGCCAAATTTATTACCATATTTAACAGACAATAACTTAACTAAAATGACAGGAACTAAAGGATTTCTGTATTACTAAGATTATGCCTTATAATCATCCATTACATTCCCCACTGGGAGGTGGGCTTCATTTTCATCCTCAATCCCTGTTTAATGCCGTATATTAAACTCTGGTGGCACTCCAAATGGAGGACAACCAGACGAGTGGGCTCAGTGGGCTCATCTGAGACACATTTAATTAGAAGGATAGAAAATGAAATGTTTCGTGGGGTCTTAACTAACTGTTGTATCATTTGTAATAGAATGAGGGACCGAGAGAAGCCATTACAAAGGAGAGCAGCCTCCTCTTGCCAGCATTTTATGGGGCAGAAGTAAAAGGATGAATGATCCGATGGAAAACTTGTGCATTACAGAAAAAACATCTTTATATTTGGAAAGTGTTACATTTGACAAAGCAGGTCAAGTTGCTTTATGTTTTTTCAGTCAGACATTTTGCAATAGTTCACATTACAGACCTGCTCAGGAAGAAAGCAGCAGCTCTGGTGTGCTTTGGTTGGCAGAAGGGAAGCCAGCCTAAGTGTGACGATTACTTGATGTCACACTTGAACACACACACATGATCTAGTACAACTATCTTTATGGGGACATTGCATTGACTTCCATTAATTTCTACAGCCTAACCCTGACCCCTTACCCTAAATCTAACATAAACTCAATTTACACCTTAGTCCTAAACCTGACCCCCGACCCACCAATGACATTTCCCCTCATGGGTACAAGGCTTAAGTTCCCATACGTACCAGTTGGTCCCCACAAGTAGGTGTGCATGCCAAAAATGGTCCCCACAAAGTAAAGAATACCCGCCCGCCTGCACACACTCACAAATTACACATAGGACATGTGTAAAGAAAAGAGACTAAGTTGTATCATCTTATGAGTGTAAATATTAAACATTGTTTTGGTGTTTCTCTTTAATTTTCTTTGTTTACTTCTTCAGTTCATTTTTTAGCACACATATCCTTCTGCAATTTTGGTGCTATTTTAACAATTCATTTACCAAAAACGTTCAGCTGGTTATGCAGGTTCAGCTATAACTCATTGTAATTTAAAATTCAGTAATTTATACTTTTTTTTGGCTATTTAACTTTTTCAGATATTTTTTTGTATTGAAAGTGAATAGAGATGTCTTCCACATACTTGAAACCCTTTAGATTTTTACTGCACTTTCAAAAGTCTTTTATACTGTTTCTGCTTCTTTGTGCAAATTTCAGCTTCTTTTTTTTGTTGCTAATTTCCGCTTTTCTCTGAAATTTCAGCTGTCTGTCCACTTCCTCTGCCAAATGTAACTTTTTTGTGCTTCTTTCAGCTGCTCTTTGCTAATTTCAGCATTTTCATTTTATTAAGCTACTTTGTTGCTATTTTTCTATTACCTACATTCAGTTTTTCAGCTACTTTTTTGTTTTCTGACTTTCAGCTAAAGTCATCTGATCAAATTCACATCAGTTTTTAAACTTTTCAGCTTGACTTCAGCTTCTTCAGCAGCATTCAGTAAAAATCTTTCAGCATTAAGCATGCACACTGCATTTTCACAGGAAATGCAATTTATTTATTGATGGATTTTTTTTTATTTGTGCAGAAATACAACCAGTGCCACATTTAGCTAAATACATCCACAGATATGAATCTGATTTAAACAAATCAGAGGTATCTGATTAGAAAATGAGGCTGTGACACCCACTTCCAGTGATTACTGCTTCAACCAGCTAATTAGCCACAACGAGAAGGCTTGCATGTGTCAAAGTCTCCTCTCTACATCTGGTTATTGTCTCTCACAGTGGGTGGACATCACAGGCACCGTCTGAGCAGTCTGATCTGCTTTCTGCCTCAGAGGCTGCTGCTATTAAAAACACACACATGTTAAAAAAAATGGCTGCTGAAGATTTTCTGCGAGATGCTGCAGGATTGCGATAATGATTCATGAATGCGATCATGTCTGCGCACAAGTACAGTAGAATTAGGTGTGAATATTCGGGACCTGAGCTCATCTTCTCTCATCAGACACACACTGTTACATTATTGGTCTCATTAACAATCCCCACGTGCATCGCCCAGCATGTGGAGGAGCAGGTAGAACTCAGAAAACAATAAAAACAAAGCAATGCACACGATATATTCACTTTCCTCTAAAGCTAATGATTTCTAATGCAAACAGACACATATGGGATATGCCGGCATTTCATGGCTAATGACTGTCATTTCCTGTTTCTGGGAGCATGCACGGGCAGTGTTTGCCTGTATGACTCCCAGTGTCCACGTGGCATAATGATTCATGTTGCAGTAGGAAGTTATGAGTTGTTATTGATGCAGCTGGTATATGTAGTGTGCTATATGCTCCCTGCAACTGTTATTAATGTCCATACTGTCCACTCTGTGCTGTTATTAATGTGACTCATATACATAAAGGCTTCCTCCATTAGTCAGAGTCCAACTGCACCATCCTACAGAGAGGAGGTGCAGGGAATCTTTTTCCTCTTTATCCTCCTATACCTTCCTCCTCCTCACACACTTAAAGGTACACGCAGCCTCCTTCAGTCCATGCGATCTGTTGACTCAGAAGTTGCGTGCTTAACCTATAGGAGAAACCATTTAACGATTATTTGCATGATTTATTTTACCAGAACTAAGACTTTGGCAGGAGTTTGTTTGCAGTAGCAGATCTCCGGTGATCTGTTAGTGCACACACTTTGTATCGGGGACACATTTAGCTACAATCGCACCAAATCCAAGCTCAGTATCTGTAAAAACTGACTGAGTTGTAGCCATTTTCGTGTCTGCTAAAGTTCATTAGCTGTGGCAGCCATCTTGAATTGGATTGACTCCAAAAGTTGATCAGTCATAGATGAACATCTAATAATTACTTCCTGGCAGTTTAATTAAAATGTCACCTGTTTTTCAAGAAATATTTTGCTAACAGACTACTCATGTTGGAGGTGGGCAATAATAGCACAATACATGCATTAGGCGTCTATTAATTAAGCAAAAATAATTAAGAAAATAGGGAAGTTCCTCCAGCTGATTATAAATGTTATTATTTACTTTTTTGTCTTAGAAAAAAAAAATAAATAAATTGACACCTGAATGGTTTAAACAAACATTTTTAGCTTCAAGCATGAGTCATTTGTAAAAGTTGGTTGAATCACCAAATGAAAGCAGAGTTGCTTCCATAAATACATTGTAAACAAATGCAGCAACAGTTTGACATTACGCCAAGACAAAGTTGAAATTAATAAAATGAGTCAAACGATGGTTATTAATCAAAACAATGTGATGATAAATATGAACTGGATCAGAACCAGTTCAGCCCATATGTCCCAAGACTTCCAAACACAAGCTTTCATTATACAGAACATTAAAATATTCAGTGCAAAGAAAAAAAGAAAAAGAAAAAAGAATGAGAATGTAAATACCCGAGTGTGTGCAGTGTGATTTAAGATTATTGCAGATGAATGTAAATATTAATTTAACCCTCCCTGTGATAATCCCCTCATCTGTTCCTTCCAAATTGAAGAATCATTTGCCTCGTAAGCGGAGGAGTGTGTGAGGTAGCGGGCAAACTAAAGTCACATCTCTCTGCGTTATTCTGCACTCTGTCACAGAGGAAGATGCACAGACAATACAGGCCACAGAGCACCGAGGCCTCATACAACAATCCTTTATATCTCGGCTAGATTAATGCCAGGAGACAAATGCACTTCCACTGGGATGTGAGTTCTTCTGAGGTGGAGCAGGGGAGGAGAACGAGGGGGGGGGGGCTTGATCGTTACTGGAGCGAAGGAGGGGTGAAGTGGGATGATGAACAAGCTTCAAGTAACTGGTGGACTTTTGATGATGGCAATATTGAGTGTGGAAATGAGATGTTTATCAGATGTGGTTTTGAGGGAGAGACGTGAGGAGCACAGGAGCAGGGGGCGGGCTGAGATAAGCTTTAATCTGGCTGCTAAATGGAGGGTCTGACATGTTGTGACTGTCCAGAGGACCCAGTGGGACACAGCTCCTCTTCATCTACTCTCTGCAAAACTCGCACCAAGCTGAGCAGCCACAGTTAGCATCCCATGTGGAGAATTTTGGAGAGTGATTTACACGCTAAAGATCCGAACAGCAACATTTTGAGGAGGGGGGAGAGAGAAGGTTTTGACTTCAAGAGGGAATAAGAGCGGAAAGTATCTAGAAGCTTTTTCCTAAAAATGCACAAACAGACTTAGTAAGAGTTAGTCATGGTTCTTTGCTCACTCATAGTAGATTTGGATGCTTACACAGGAGCAGAGACACCCTTCCTGTTGCTTATCCGCTTCCTGAGCCTCAATTTGTATTGAAATCCCTCACAGGCAATTATCCATAAGCGAATGGTGTACTTACTGTGAGCTTCTATAACTTTCTTTCTCGGTAATCCGCACCATTTTCCTTTTAAAACTCTGATTACAATTTCAGAGTTTATTTATATGAAAAAAGACAAAAAAAAAAAGTGGGTCCTCAGAGCTCACAGAGAATATAAAATCCTGCTGGACTTCTCGCTCGCCGCATAATTTGAAAGATTGAATAATCTTTCCCTGGCATAAAGTTGAAAATCCCTTTTCGGGGAGAGAAATGTGGGCGGCAGTTGGCAACCGTGGGGTCAGAAAGACATTTTGTTGAGTAAAGTGTTGGCAGGCAGGCAGGAGGAACCCCTCGCCTCTGCTCTCCCTCCCACCCCCTTCACCCACCTCTCAGGCTGTCAGGAGTGTCATATATCTGGAGGATATCTCAGGGCGAGGGAGATCGCAGCCCAATTACGGGCTGATAACTAATCAATAGGTCGCTTATTCCTACAGCAGAAAGTAAAAGAATGGGCCCCTGGGACGCATAGTTCAGATTACTCTCTGCTCAACATGGGACAGCTGCTAATGGTGGCACAGAAAAGAAGTTTAGAGGCAGACAGAGGAAGAAATTAAAGGTAGGAAAAAAAGTGCGCTAGCGTAGCAGTATGACCAAACACAGTCAGGATGAGGACATAAATATGGTAAATGGAGAAAAACGGATCAAAGTCCTTTCATATTTTAAAATGTAGCTTAATTGATTGAGCATTTTAAAACAGGGGTTGTGTGGAGCGTCATGAGCGGTTAGTATCTTACCTGCAGACAGTGGTCAGAGCAAATTCAAACATCTTGTCAGAGTAAACAACTGAATTTCTGTCATCTTAAAGAATCTAAATTAAAAATAAATTAGTATTTTGAGCAAAATGTTCCATATTTAAACACATGATTAGTTTCTGATGAAACAGTTAAATATATTTACAAGATTCTTAACCAAAACGTACATTGTCCATGTTGCTACACTAACTGGCAGGTAAACTCAACCATGGATCTGTAATTTTAGTCAACAATTATCTTTGTATAACTTGGCTCAATCTAACAAAAAAAGTTACATTTTCTTTGGTTTAGTAATTCCAACATTAGAACAGAAGAACATCAACTCAGAAATGATCATTGCACTTTAGTAAACATACTGCAATTGTGCCAGACTTAATAAGATAGATAGATAGATAGATAGATAGATAGATAGATAGATAGATAGATAGATAGATAGATAGATAGATAGATA
>JAUBOC010000011.1:15292268-15307333 GCA_032275365.1 Anablepsoides cearensis | reverse complement strand
TTCTTCACATGCAAATATCTCAACAACCGTTCATCTCAGCGACGTGAATTTTGTTTTGCAACATGTTATCAATGTTAACTTTCCAAAAATTCATTCATGTTTATTACAAACATTTGATGTCACAGGCACTTTAAAGTCAACCAATCTTTAAGGCCTTTCCCTCATTTTCTCTACCTGTCGTAACATTTCCCATGCAGCAGGGATTTGGCGTAATTATCAAGTGAGTTCGTCGTTGACGGGTCGTAACCCTGTGGCTCTTCATCAAGGCTCAAAAAGAAGGCTGCAGACTCAATGACATCCAGGGATGTTTTGTTTAATCCGTGGCTGAAATGTTTCACCCGAGCCCGAGCCCATGGAACTCTGGAAAAGAAAGCGGAACTATTTAAGCAAAGACTATTTGCAGAAAGCTTGTGTCGTCTGCATGCGTGTGTGTTTACGTGCCTGTCCCCTGCAGTCAGGGCGGCTAGTTTGAGCTCTCCTGGTTGAGGTTCTGATGTGTCATTGAGGATCCTTTGAAACTGTGTCTCCAGCTCACTAGGTAGGAGATGGCGTCCTCCAGTGTACAGCCACACCTGGAAGAACCGGCCTTTGTGGTAGACGACCAGGTGCTTCCGGTCAGTCAGGTGCTGCACATAGTCTGCAGGCAGTTCCAATTGAGGAAACATGTTCAGAGTTACCAACAAAGATTTAATACCTGCTTGTTCCTTCTGCCACTCCAGAGAGGTTCAGTGATTCTCTCACCTGTTTCTATTCCAGGGATTCGAGTCGTGTTGAACATCCTCTCCATCTGAGTGGAACACATGGGAACTGTCCCTAAAGCCCTCAGCTAAAACACAAAAAAGTAACAAATATTAAAGTGTCTGTGACGTGCTTATCATTCAAATACAAAAAGTCAAAGAAAAAATCTTTATATTTAAGAAACTTGGCATAATACACAATTTTAAACATTTTGTCACATACTTGGCATAGTTTCATTTGAATTTGGCTAAGCCAGAGTGAAACAGGAAGTGACATCATAGGGGAACTCAGAAAACTCCTGTTTCTTTTTATATTGAAACATTATTTGAACTCTGACTTCCCGCTGACATCACTTCCTGTTTTTTCACATGCAAATTTCTCAACAACTGTTCGTCTCAGCGCCGTGAATTATCTTTTTGCAGTATATTCTTATTGTTATCTTTCCAAAAATGCATTAATCTTTACTACAAAGATTTGACGTCACGGGCACTTTCATCTTTCAGTGAAAAGAGGTCAAAGGAACAGTTTGAGAGATTACCGGTTCATGTTCACCTCGCTCCAGTTTGCGTCTGTACTGCAACAGAGCATGGACCACATTTCCTGCCCGCGCCGCCTGCCGGTGTGTTGGAGTCACATACAAAAAATCCTATATGAAAACAGAACAAACATCTTTATTTCATGTGTGATTTAGATTTAGAAAGTCAAAGTTAGAAGAATTAGGAAAATGTGAACAAGCTCGCTAGTAGAAAGCTAAACACAAACAGTTGAACTCACCATTATGTAGAAGTTGCTGTTGACCATGATTGGACCCCTGCTCCTCAGGTAGATGTACTCCTCCCACCAGTCACTCACCTGGAGAAGATAACTTGCTAATTTTGTAAAAACATTATGAATTTAAAAGATGGAAAAAATACTACTTACATAATTTGTTGCCCACCAGGATTTAAAAATTAGGTATCTCTGGAGTTGCGCTGCTTCTGCTTCTTTAAAGTTACTGGCCAACAGTTCCATCTGGCTGTACTGTTCACTGTCCAGCAGAGGACGCACTGACTCAAGGTACTGGGATAAGAACAAACCGTGCAGTCAGGACAATGGACCTTCTTACAGGTGCATGTGTAAGATCAGCAGCATGCCTCCAAATACAATAATGGCTTACTGCTTTTCTGTTGACTTTTAGATACAAATGTATTTATAATTTAGTTTATTGGTATTTTCTGTTGCGATAGTAAAATGTTTTTAAAGTGCAATATTGCCAGATATCAAAATGACTGCAGAGAGCACACCTGAACGTCGTTGCAGCTTTATTTAAAATGGCAAAAATCATAATATTTTGAGTGTTTAGTTCTTTTTTTTACAGTGTTTTCATGTTACACATGCGACACAATTGATAATAAATTATAACAAATGATTTGTTATAATTTTACAGTGTTATGCATGAATGTAATTACAAACCCTCCGAATGGTATCATCCACGCTGGGTACAGGGAGTCGGGGTAAGGCTGCCTGAAAACTGTAGAGCAGCGGCCTCCTTCCAGAAAACATCTTTACCAGTCTCTGTTGCAAAAAATATAGATTTATTATCGTAAATCATATTGTGATCTTTTATATTTGATTCCTTAGCATTGATTTCACCTTTTACACTAAGATCTAACGACACAGCTGTTTGACAAAAGAGAAGAAGCAAGACATGGTCAAACATACCAGCCACACTTTGGTTGATGTACTCATTTTCCCGTGGGATTCAAAAATCCATCCATGGTAGGAAAGCAGAGCTTTGAGAGAGTATCTCATGAGGTAGATAAAGAAAATCCACAGTCCAGTGGCAAACAGGATGGCACTCACAACAGCTCTGGTCTGCATCGACATACAGTCTCTGTTCAGGAGAGGCACAGCACTGCCTCTGTTAACATTATAAATGCAGAGAGATTGTTCGTTTCCAGAGAAATGGAATCACAACAATAAACGACATGGTTATGTTGAGCTGTGGAGGTTACTGACTTTTGTGGCAGGTTTTCCTTGATCACAGCTATCATTCCCAGAGAGAGGTCGACGCGGGTGTACAAAGAACTCATCATGGCGATCACAACTATCAGCCAACTGGACGGGCTGGCAGGGTAGAGTCCAGCCAAAACACCATTCTATAAAGAACAAAACAATGATTTACCATTAAAAATATCACCTTTGTGCTCTTAAATATCAAAAAATTACAAAACCCTGTCTCAAATATCTTTAGCGACAAACTTTTAACCCTTCTCCCTTTTGTTAAACACGAGTTGTAGTTGTTTTGATGGTGTTAGTACCTTAAACAAAATGGCTCTTTTCTTCCACGCTGTCACTCCTGACAGATAGATGTTTTTGATGACCTCTTGACTCAGCTTGATGTCCACACCGTCTGGGTGCACAGTGAACTGGAAGCCCACCGCCTGGTGAGCCTCAGCCATCTTTGAGTGTTACTAAAATAAGTCAGCAGTAAGAGACGATCAGGTTTCTGAATAAATGATACAATAAGATGTAATAAACATAAAAAACTATTCAACAGATGTTCCTGTAGCATAAACAGTGTCATAGCCTTAGGTTAGAATTGATCCTAAAATGACTTTAAGTTCAAAAACAGTACTCCATTAAAATTGATGAAATTTAATATCACCTTTATTTTGTTCAAAATCACTCTTTTTTAAAGAGCGCCAAAAATACAAGTTGTATTTTCAGTAGTTTTTAGTAATTTCCCATATTAAGACAATATTTTCTTTATCCTGCATTAGCAAGTGTTTTTACCACCAAATAACCTCTTAAAACTGTTTTTTTTTTTCTTTCCTCTTTTCTAGAGGTGAGTGATGACGATATGGGGCAAAGGTGGCTTTCTGCTTTTTGTTAATTATTTGTGATAAAGTTAATCACTGCAGGATTTAAAGATGTTTGCACACAAAACATTTATATAGTGTAAAGGTGACACAGTTTGACTCACTGATCTCCAAATGTAATGGCTTTCTTGTAACCATAAACAAAAAAATATTTGCACTTCCCACATCATTCCGCGTAGTGGATGAGCGACCGGTCTGGTGTGGCTTTTTCCATGTCATATGACCGAACAGCTACCAACTGGGACAAAGTTCAATGGCCAGATATAGCCTCAGATGGGCATGAGAATATAAACACTGGGACCAGCCGGAAAGGCTCTCTGGTGCTTCAGCGAAGCTTGAATGCCTTTCAGTCATGTAATTTGAAGTAGTTTTAGCTTTTCATCCAAACTATAGAAAACCTTTCTGTAGCATCAATGAAAAGGACCAATCATAATTTCAATACAACATTGAAACAGACAAAAAAAAAAAAAAAAAACAACCTCTAAACATGTTAGTTATTTTGATGCTCCTTTGCTTTACACATAAAACAGAGTTTACATCACAGCACAAGTATTAAAAAAACAGAAACTATGAAATATAAGACATCTACTTTACCTTAATCAGAGCAGAGTGAGTGAAATGAAGGTGAAGCAGAGCAGTGTCTTCAGTCGGAATAACAGAGGCGGTAAAACTTTCCTTGCTGAGGTTGTTCTGTGTCCTTGAAGTGGCTTCACTCAGGTGAGCCTAACCGCCGTCTCCTGTGCTCCCCCCCCTCCTCTCCCTCAGCTCCCTCTCCTCTCTCATGACGCGCCTCTTCTTTGTAACCACACACCAAACATAGACGGAGCTTGAACTTGTGCCGTGAGGTCTCAGCTACGTAACTGAATGTGCTGCAGGGCTGGATGAAAAAACTCAGAGCCATCTGACATTTCACCTACTTTCCCATTACAAGATCATACAGTTACTATGACCGAATACAAGGTCACATATTAGAATATTACATTTATTGTGTCATTTTAGGAAACTCAAAGTAGAACAGGACGCCAAATGTTTTTGTAAATTTTAAAGTGAGGGTGAGCATGTGGACAAGTACATAAAGATGAGCGTCAAGCCTAAAAAAGGGGAACAAAAACCAAAGCAATAGTAGAGTTTTCAGCTAAAATCTCGTTTGGAATTATTTTTGTTGGAGCTAGAATACTATTTTAAATCTGAAATTATTATTCTTATTTGTATTTTGCATTGATTTAATACAACAAAAATCTGCGTTTTAAAACAAGCAGCTGGCAAAATGCCGACAGATGTCTAGGAATTTTGCATGCATTAATGATTCATAGCTCAATGTTAAGAGGCTTAACAAACAAACTCTCTAAAAATACAGTCAGGTATTGATTACAAAAATTCTACAAGAAAGTACAGTTTCAAATTACACAAGTAAGCAACTTTCATATTTTCTTTAAAAATAAACGTGAACGTTGCTTTAAGCTTACTCAGCTCAGTTAAATGGAAATAGTTGGTTAAGTAAATCCAACAATCTGTTTTTTTGAGTGTATGTCTCATTGAAAGTAAAATGTAAAAGAGGGATGATGAAAGAATGCACAATAAACTTTTTAAGAAAACTTCAGCAATCACCCATTAACAAGGGGACTTCAAATCTCCTCACACTAACTTGAAAAAAATAAAGCTGATTTTTACAGTGTGCACATTCTTTAGGACACCAGATCCCAGAGTTGACCAAAATTTTCCCCTTGAGATTCTGAATTCTAGTTTCCTACTCAGTAAATTAACCTAAAAGTATCTTTATATGATGAAAAAAAGAGTTGAAAAATGCAATAAAGTCAATCACCAACATAAGCACTTAATACACACAGAGACTAAGTGTAAAATTAGAAGTAAAGATAAAAAACAGCCTCATAGCGGGTGGAGACAGGTAAAGGTGGGAAAGCTGTGATGGAGAGACTTTGGAGATCCATTTGTACGACACTGTTGTGTTCTAAACTGGGCATCAGAAGCTGGTCTCCTGCAAGTGTCCCCTGCCCTCCAAATGCCACTTTCTCTGCCCGGCGCACCTAGACAACAATATGGTTGTAAAAAAAAAAAAAAAAAAAAAAAAAATTGAATCTACCACTGGTCTCCTACCTGTCCCCATTTCTTTGACTTCACACAGAATGATGTCACAACATTTCCAGAATTGTTGCCACCAATCACGAGCAGCTTGTCTGAAGTCCCCAGGAAGAAAAGAAGAGGGAGGTCTGCATCTGCTCTAGTGAGGGTGGGAAGCAGTTCAGACCATGAATCTATTGTGAATAAAAAGAAGACAGAAGTTAATCTTTTTGGTGCACAAACTGAGCTGGAAGCAGCCGTGAGCTGTTCTGATTCTGTGCACCTTGCTTCGTGTTGTACTGCAGCAGCAGTTTTTCTCCTGTCCTCTGGATAGTCCCCAGCACATAAACATGGTCTTCGAAGCTGGCAGCGAGGGGGACGTCGTGGGATAAGGACATGGTGAACTGGAAGTCAGTGAGTGGCAACGAGGATACAAACCTAAAGCAGACGTTGGGCATAAAGATTAGGAGAAAACACAGAGTCTGATTAGCTGCTTTATATGGGGCCAAACCTCCATCTGTCCTCCCATGGATCATAGCGCTCTACAGCTGTGTACAGAGCTGTGCTCGAGTCCGGAGTCACCAGAGAGTCCAAGTACCAGCCTCCTACAGCGTAAATACAGCCTCCACAGGCCACTGCACTGAAGTGCCTCCTGTGCTGTAGCAGATGGGGAAAGGTTTCCTTTGCATTACTGAAACCATTGAAAAACGAGACAAAAGTTTTCAACAAAAACAAATTGGAGGATTGGTGTACCTTTATCAGAGGGGCTGTGGCAACCCATGAATGAGTAAACGGATTATATCTAAAGGAAACCATATTAAACTCCCAACCTCTCTTCATACGCTGCCTGTAGCCTCCTAAAATGTACAAGTAGTTATAAAGCACCACTGTGGTGAAACACCATTTATCAGACCTAAAAGGAAGCTCTGTAACTGGGTGCCAGTCTCTGCCGTCCTCTGGTCCTTCCATCGCGAATATGTGGCGAGCACGTTCAGTCTCCGGGTCTTTCCAAGACGTTAGGTTCTCCTTCCTCAGGCTGCACAGATGTCGCTCTCCTCGTACCCTCAACTTGACCACTTCCTCCTTCTCCCCATCATTCAGTGATCTGGTGTAGAAATGTGTTTCAGTGACAAAAAGCAGCATTCAGAGAACCACAGTACGTACCTCATCACGTGTGGCAGCTCCAGCAGGTTTCGGCTCAGATAAGTGAGCACCGTGTTCTGCAGTTCGATGCAGAAAATCTCCCGAGCAAGACTCAAGTAGGACAGACAGTTAGAAGGACTGAGTTCTTCTGCCAGGGCCGATAGGCACTTCAAGAGGAAGGCCTCAGCAAGGAGGTAGCTGCTCACCTTGGGATTCATTAAAAAGAATAAATTGACAAATTTGTGTCAAAACAAAGCAAATGTTCTGATAGAGCAAATAATATTAGCCAGAGAGACATTATAACCTGAATGTGTGCTCCCAGTTCTTCTCGGGGAACTTTAAAATCACGATTGAAGGAGAACTCAAGGAGATTGTGGAAAATGGAGGATGGAACACGGTCCAGGCGAATGAGACCATCTGAGGTCTCTTTCATGTCAGACTGGGACAAAGCTCGGAAGTACTCGCTGCACTCGGAAAGTCTTTGGAGGTCCACCTTTTAAAATGAATTATTCCACTAGTTTTAGTTTAACTGGTGCTGTAGGACTTTCACCTCATTATATACTCACATGAAAGGTGTGTGTGGCGGTTCGGACTGTAACTTTGGCTCCATTTCCATCTCCAAGGTGATATGTGCGGAGTGCCTCGCTGGTTTTCCACTTCTCTGACTCAGCAGGATGTGATCCTTTATAGGTTTTACGTGTAGATGCTACACGATCACTGAGGTTTGGAAAAACACCCAGAATGTTTTGAAGGCAATGCTTCAACCAGAAGATTATCCACTGAATGATCTGCTTTAGAGCGTTCATCTCACCGACTTATGGATTTTAAATTCAGGTAAACTGCATCTAAGATGGTTCTAATAACACAGCCTGACTTTTCCAAATAAGTTAAGTTACAATTAAAAAGAAACAACTGTACAATGGATTTTTTTTAAGTTATCCACGGCTCGACTTTCCACAGCTCACACAGTGATGTTCCCTTTAAGAGAACCAACTCCAACAATTATGAAGGATTTAAATTTTCACGCCAACAGAATAACATATGAAAATGTACAATCTTCAATATTAAACCTTGTTTTTACTCTTGGATCCAAAATGACCCCAGAAAGTCCCTCGATCTTTGAGCAGTGTTTTCCTTCTCGACCGGTCTATTCTTGGCTCGGCGAGGTGGGACAACTGTCAGCCCCGTGGAGTAAAACATGGTGCTCACGCTGCTCCCCGCGTCATCGCAAAGGCACTCAAATTACTCTGACGGCCGCTGTAACAGAGTCACTTCACACCAAAGTAATAACCACTGAATAAAACCAAAAACAAGCGGTGATCTAGACACTCAACACCTACATTTAAAAGTTGTTTTTTTTAGCAGTGCAAAAAATAAATCAATGCAGAAACATTCAAAGAATGACATCACAACAGAAAAACACTGTTTTAAAAACTGCTGCAGTTTTACTCGTGTCTTTCAGGAGTACACATGGATTAATGAATAAAACAAGGACAAAGTTAACTTAAAGTAAGTACAATCAATAAAATTCAGTCCAGATAAGCAAAATATTTAAGATAGAATTCAAACAAAAAAAGTTAAAACCCTACTTCACATTTTTACAACAAGTCCCACAAGTTTACATTTCAGTCTTTGTTGGATCTCAGAGTCTTATTTGGAATAAGACTGAAAAGGCTAGAAGGTGAGGTGTTTGAACTTTTCATGCTATTAAATGTTTGTACGCCAAAATACAAAAAACAAGATTTTAGAACAGAATATTAGCATGACAATGACGTGAAAGCACGTAAACATGGAGGCAGAAATAAAATTGTTTACTGATAATGATCTAACGACTAATAGCCCTCGTTATTATGTGCTGAAACTGTCTAGGTTTATCACTTTTTACCATCTTCAGTAAATAAAACTTCTAACAGGAGAAATAAATGAAATTGTTATGGAATAAATAAAAACAGCAACAAATGGAAAGC
The DNA here is from genome assembly GCA_032275365.1 of Anablepsoides cearensis. Classification (NCBI taxonomy): domain Eukaryota; kingdom Metazoa; phylum Chordata; class Actinopteri; order Cyprinodontiformes; family Rivulidae; genus Anablepsoides; species Anablepsoides cearensis. Next base: position 15,298,545 of record JAUBOC010000011.1, on the reverse strand, counting down.
AGTTACAATCAACTGCTATGAAATGTATGCATCCAAATAAAGAGCTAACAGTAAAAACAAGCAAGGGGAGGTAGATTGACTCAAAACACTAAAGCAATGAGCTACAGAAAAGCCTCCAACACTGAGCTCAGTAGTGTTGAACTGATATATGAAAATATATCAAAACATTACAGTCTGAAATAACAAGGTATTCATTCTCTAACAAAGCAACAAGTACTGATCATTACTGACCTCTGACAGGCAGAGAATACAGCTAAAGTGTCAGAAAATGGTTGGAGAAAACAGGGAAATGCTTAAAAAATTTGTTTACAAAGTGAAATAATTAAACTTCTACACAGGGACCATTAAATTAAAATTAACTTAAAATTTGAGAGCTGCTCTGATCAGTGCCTCGTCTTTGAACCCATTTCTTTTCTTTACATAAATGCAAACCTACCTGAAGAGTCTAAACAAAATACATGTTAACATGAGGCAAGCTGGCAAACAAATAGACAGTACATTCTAGGGCTGAACAGTATATCTTTAACGTATTGTCATCTCAGTGACTGCGATATCTATATTGCAAAGAACTGCTTGAATTGCAATAAATTCATTGCCATTAAAATGCCATGCATTCATGTTCTGCATGCTAATAATAAATTTGGTCAATTTAAAAGAATGTCACTGGCCTTTGTGCCCACGCCTCGTTAAGTTGGTGGTGATGACTAACATGATTGTGAGGAGTGAAGAAAACATCACAATCAACAATGTCATCGCAAACTTAAAAATATGGCAAGTTTTCCTAATATTGTGAAGCCCTTGTATGTTCTGATTAACATGGAGTTCAAGAGAAGAGCTTTTTCTGCTTGAAGTAGGCATCAAAACGGCACTGAGCATAATCCTGCAACAAGAGAAAAACTATTATAAATGGCACGCTAAGGGTCAAACATTTTAAAAAGCACTAAATGATTATGAACACAAATCACATACCATGTATCCAAACTCGATCTTGGATAGCTTAGCTTGAATGATGGACCACAGACCCCAGAGGAAGTGTGAAGCTAATGCATATCTACAGTACAGAATAAAAATAAAAGTTTATAAGTGTTGGTTCTGAAACCATTCAGAGCTACAGAAAATCATTTCAACCCTAGTTTACCTGTTAGCTTCAAGGATCATGTTCTCTTCCACTTGTGTCTGGTCCATGGTCGAGTCAGTGTGCTTCCTTTGTTCAGTCAAATAACTTCTTATGAAAAGAAGCTGAAATGGGCATCAAAATTATTATCAGTTAATCAACTAATTTAAAGTAAAAGGTGTTGTTGATGTAAATGTGGTGCAGCCAGATCTCTCGAATGAACTCAAAATTCTAATTTTAACCACTAGATGGTGGTGCCCAATAACAACACATCACCACATGTACTTTAGCACATTTGGCAAAAAAAAAATAAAAATAAAAAACAACTAGCTCTACAGAAAGTGTCACCTTCAAGATAAACAGTTTTAAAGTTATATTACCTTTCCACAAACAGTGCATAGACCAATTAGTATATTTGTTGTATAGTTCCCACAAGCGTTGTCACTTTAATGCAGACATGTTTTGACTGACCTGCTGCTCTCTGGTTGGATAGTTTTCAGGTGAGGCTTTGTAAAAAGGCCACTCGTTGTACGTGTAATCATACATCCACTCGCAGAAATGATTCCCAAAGTCAAAACCCCTTCAAAGAAATAAAAACATGAGGTTTATTCATGAAACACCACTCACTCCAGTGTGAAACTATGAACCAAAGCAAACGCATTACCTGTAATTGTAACTGCTGTATTCAAAGTCTATAAGCATGAGGTTCTCTGTTGAGTTGTGGTCCTCGTCTTCCAGCATCAAGATGTTTCCTGCAGCACAGAGACAAAACCACCACTTTACATGCAGCAGAGTCTACTCACTTCAATGGGTATCAAGTGTAATCAATAAGTATTGTGGACAATGAAGAACAAAACTTTTGCCTCTTGAATTAATGCAAGCTGAATTTAAAAGCCACGTCAAACAAGCTTTGTAAATATTCTTGCGACTCGAGAAAAAAAAAGACATCAAGTCTCAGACATAACTTGTTAAAGATTTTAAAAGTTTGAGTTTAATGTTCAGATTCCCACCAAGTACTGCATTACATCTCAGGTAGTTTAGCATTTTTAGTTTAAAAACTGACTCTATTTGCAGTTATCTGACCAAAAACGTGCATCTTAGGATGGCTTCTAGTCCAAGCCTTAATTGCAAAACAAATCTGTGATCTCAATGGGATTTGACTGGTTCTATAAAGGTTAATAAAAAAACTCATTTGCTTTAGTGACTCTTTTTTTTACCAAACCAAATAAAAACCTTCAATAGAGTAAGAAACGCAGGAATAATCACAAGTTGCAACATGTCTTCAGGATTACTCCTCTATCTGTTGATTCAAGCGCTACAGTTTGATGCAACAGTTATCGAGGCCCATTTTTAACCGATTACCATCCAGGCTGACTTTAACTCGCACGTCTCTGTGTGTGACAACACATCCAAAGTGTGGATCAACCAGACTAAACTATAACTGTAAGGGTGTGAAAGCTCTGATAGAAAGGAGACTGATATTTACCTTCTTGGACGTCATTGTGGCAAAACACCACTGGAGACGGAGTTGATGCCAGCAATGCACTGTATGAAAAGGAAGAAGAGAAAAAAGCAATAAGATTGCAATGCTGTAGAGGTACTTAATGTTACATAATTCAATGCAAACATTTAGAGCTTAAACACAAAATGGGTGGGAAAAAGCTTTTCCTAAATATTACTCATATATTTAAATATATTTTCAAAAAAACAAGGCATTTATATGCAATTATAGTATCTTAGTCTGTTCCTGCACAATGAATGAAAAACACCAATGACTTTAACATAAAAATCAACATTTAAACAAAATGGTTTTACTATAGATTTATAATCTTAGTCATTTAAAGTTTGCATCACTGGAAAAAGCTCACTTTCTACTCCTTATCAGAGGACAGATGAAGAAACACAAGTAACAGACCAACTACATACAAGATACAGGAAACAAATCCAAGCAATTATGCTTTTAGTATATTCCAGACAATGTGAAATTCACTAATGCAGCTCAGGTAATCTTAAGAACTGACTAAAGCAGAAAGCATGGGGGATTCCAAAACAGAAAACATTTCATTTAATCTCTGCTTTAAAGATAAACTGGTATATGCAATACTTACAAGATAACATTTCTTTATACAAAGATAAAATGAAAACAGATAATGATTTGTACTCTTGGACTACCAGGATGTAGTGGAGTCACTGGGACAAAGGTCAGCCAAAAGGCTGGAAACAAACACCTTGAACAAAACAGCTCGTTCCATCACTAAGATAAAATTGTCCACGTTTGCTTTACGTCTAAATGTGTTAGACTGGAACTGATGAAGCATAAATGTATTATGAAGGAGAATTAAACCTTTCTTCATTTCAGCCACAATAAGGCCTCACGTGTTACTTAATTGATCCCAGTTTTGGGGAAATTGCTGTAGCTGAAATTAAACTGACATGAAGTATATCGAGGCATTTATTTTCATCATTACTCTATTGGTATTTTATTGCCCATTTTATCATCATATTTCTTTTTAATCAATCACCATTTTATTTCTTATTTTATCTTGTACCTATATGTGATGCTGCAGTTATTGTGAAGCACTTTGGTCAGCTGAAGTTGTAAATGTTCTATACAAATGAATTTTTAATTGAACTGAATTGAATATATACCACTTTAATAGATATTTGATACGTTACAGTATGTCTTCATTTAAAGTCTGCATTGCAACTCACCGAAGACTCTTCAGCTCAGCAGGCAGGTCCAGCTTCAGCAGCTTCTTGTACTTCTTCACATGAGTCTCACGTGTAAAATTAAGATTCAACACTTGATCCATGTATCTTTAAAACATGATAAAGACAGAGCATTTTGATGCAAATGCATAATTGTGACTGTGGACTATGAAGAGGGAAAGTGTGACGCCCTCACTTATCAATGGTCCCAAACAGCCACTTGGGCTCTTTGTTGAAAGGCATAACCATTTCATGGAAGCGCGCCAGTTTGGTGGCAATCTCAACTGAGATGGCAGGATTCGAGAGCTGATCTGTGCGCATGCGAGTATTCTGGGCAAAAATTAAAAAAGAGACACAAACTTTTAAATAACGGATCATTTCATGTTAGATTTTCATGCCATAAATGGAACATACCGGAAGGTACTGCTCCAAGCGTCCCTGTGGAAAAATGCCATAAAGTTTTGGACCCAAACTTCGTTCTGCCAGAATGGCAAACATCACGCTCTCCAGCACCAGAGAGTCCACACCCTAAAGTGAGTCATGCACAGAAAAGTTTAAGAGAGACTGGTTTATGGGGAAAAAAAACAGTGACAGTATTGACAGACAATCCTGGTCAAACATATCTTCTTGATGACTGAAACTGAGCAAAACCCACCTGTAGGATGGCGCCATAAACTCTAAGGAGCACCTGGCGAGGTTCATCCCCCAAACATTGTACATGATGGGGCAAACTACACAGGTAGAGTAGGTTGCTTAGTCCACCACTGCAAGACAAACACCATCTCAACACAGTTTACACAACATAACCAGTTCATCAAGATGGACAAGGAAATCCTTTTTTAGTTTTGATTAAATCTTGTTAAACTGACCAATTCACAACATTAGACTAAGACAACGCAAAACTGGTTTTCAGTGTCACTACAAGTTCTTTTTTTTAATCCATCTTAATTGTACTAGCAAGTTAGGGACTTAAATATGAAATAATTTGATTTAATTTTAAAAATTTATGCATTTGATCAAACTTGAAATGTTATTTCCAATCAGCTGCAACACCACGCAAGATTGCTTCTAAAACTGGGGATTTACCAGTCTCATTACCGTTCTAAAGGTTTACATAGTGTCATTTAAAAAGGTTGGAAACACTTTCTCATTCAAATAAATGTGTAAAAGTCTAGACGCTAATGATAGTAGTAATTAATCCTAAACAATGTCAATGAAATGTGAGAAGCAGGAGTTTTAAAGCACAGTTTATACAACAAGAGAAGTCGTAGTTTCCTTTCATTGCATACAAATGCATTTATGTGATGCAGACGTTGTTGTTATTTACTTTCACTGTAGCTAGATTACCTGACTATGCTAATTTGAAAGTCTGCCTCTTGAAGAGTTTTCCACGATCCTGACAGAAAGTCTCTGCACCAGAAAAAGGCCCTGGTCCTTGTGTCCCGATCGACATCCTCGCTTCTCCCATTGCGAAAAGACTCAGCTTCCGAGTCGTCATCACCGTAAGCGGCACCGAGCAGAGGACTCGGAGTCCTCGAGTTTCTCTCGTGAACAAGAAGAACGTTTCCTACTCGTTTCTTCTCCGCCGGAGGACCCGGCACGTCCTCGGTGGGATGAGTGGACATGTCTCTGCCGTTGTTTTGCCTCGGCCCTGGTTTGTGTTCTCTGCTCTGGTCCTCCTCTCCGCGACGGTTACCGGGGGTTACATTTCTGCTGGGCTGCATCGTGAGCTTCCGGGCGAAGACTAGAGGAACACCGGAGGAAAACGTTCGCCCGAGGCGGAAAGGCGGGCTCGCTGACACACGCACTTTACCAGTAAAGCTTCTTAGCCGGAAGAGCCAAACATAGCTGCTAGTTCGGAACCGCATGGGAGGTGATTGCTAGATTTATGAGTGATATATTCATATGACTTTGATATTGTCGCTCACGCTCAACCAGCAGGATTCTCGGTTGAGCTGAGCGAGGAGTACTCAACGTCCAATCAGATTTTGAGTTCTGGTTTCCTAATCATCTCATTGGTCGATGCTCTGTCACTACGTCAGCCACCTGTTTTCTGAAGGTTTCTGGGAAATGTAGTGTTTCGTTTACATTCATCCAATTTAGTACATGACTACTAATATGTAATATATGTCAATAACTATGCGCATGCTCAGTCTCAGAAGTTTGCAGCGCATTGATGAGATGCATCAGGACATTGTGGACTTCTGGTTCGTTCAAAGTGGTCATTATCTAAACTTCAACTGTGCTTTGTCTTTCTGACAAAGCAGTTGAATGCTGAACTTGAACACCGAAAATAGCTATTATTTTTATTATTTTTAATAGTTACAGACATGTATTTATAAAGGCAGACCCCTGCCCGAAACATTTATGTAACTGTGTATTTATGTAATTTCGAACTTCTATTTTGTCATAAAAATCAAAATTTTAACAACACATATGGTGGTTCCATATATA
>JAUBOC010000011.1:15237647-15264653 GCA_032275365.1 Anablepsoides cearensis | reverse complement strand
GCTAAAGTAAACAAAAGGTTGGGAGGGGGGTTTCCATAGCAACTTCTGCATACAGCACGTTCTGAAGAAGCTAAAGACGAGGCAGAACTGAAAAGATGAAATTTCATTATCTGAGATTCTTTTTGTGAATTAAATGAAATGAATATGTTTTGTATAGCACACAGATGTGTCCTAACTTGTTCTAGGACCCCCATAATAGGAGACCTTTAAAGAGCAGTTGGACAGGTGTACCTAATAAAGTGGCCGGTGAGTGTATGTATTTGTTCATTTATCGCAAGTCATATTGTCATCACAATATTGAGCAGTGTTATCGCACATCGCAGGTTTTCCTAATATCGTGCAGCCCTAGCGCACATGAAACATTTGCCATATCTTCTCTGCCAAACAGCTTGTTTTTCTGTTGCTATTGACACGTTTTAAGTTCTGGTACCCACAGGTGCCAGATATATTAATTGCTAAGAAGCATCGGTACAACTTATGAAATAATCTACCAAGCACAAGTTTCCTTAATTTGTGTGCTAAATATGTACAAATGTAAAAGTTGTGTTTTTTTACTCATGCCCAGTTGTTTAAACATAATTTAATCACATTCATCTTTTTGCTTTCTTAATGCTTATTTGTATTTTTTCAAATTTTACAAATAAGGGAAAGTCTTTATTATCTGAATTTATGTTTAAACATAAAACTGTATTTTTGTCTTTGAAACAAAAAACTTGATCATCTGCTGACCATCAAGGGTATACCTGAATTTTGTGTCCCTTTGTACACACACATTCATAGATGGACAGAATGTGGATCACTGCAGCATTTTGATATTTGCTGTTTTTTTATGTGTTTCACAAATGTCCTCTGTGTAATTAAAGGACGCCATGCTGCCACCCTTCTGGCTTCTTCTAATTGTATTCGCCCTTCAAACACGCTTCGTTCTCTTATTTGTTCCCCCTTTGTTCTCAGAACAAAACATGCTTTAATGAGCGTGGCTATTATCGCATCTCTGCCAAAAGAGTGTGAAAATGAAAACGGTTGCTAATTTTGTAATACGTGCCTATAAGCAGCTTTCCCCTTCCCTCTCTCTCAGGATTCCCTCATTCTGGAGAAGAATGACATACACCACCCAGTCTGCTCCTTCCAGGATGACTTCCAAGAGTTTGAGATGATTGACGACGAAGACGAAGATGATGAGGAAGAGGAGGACGTTGACCCTGATGCACCTCCGTCTCCCTCAGCTTCCCCTCCCCTTTCTCCAACTCTTGGAACCCTGAAGAGCAGACCGACGACACTGAACCTCACCACTGCTGTGTCACAGGTAAACAAACCGAGGCACTGATGCTCATTGTAAAGTAAACACTTCTTTGATTTTTGTAATCTTCACTTAATGTTTGCCATGCTGTGTTTCTTTAATTAGGATTCGCTGAACAACAACAGCAGCCTGTCTCCGAAAAAAGGAAGCTGGCAGGATTCTTTACGCAACCCAGCTTCACAAGGTGCGAACATCAGAACATATTGATCAAATTCCCATGAATAATTTCTTCTCAACCATTTGTTTGCATTAATTTCAATGCATGTGTCAAAGTACTTAAGATATTGCTAGTTTTTAACACAGCTGGCTCTTCATACAATCAGAAGAAAAGGAATCTGTTGTACCTGCAGGTCGTCTGTCTCCAACTCACTCCTGTTTGGTGGATGGTAGTCATGTGACAGGCCAGTGCCCGGCCTCTCCAGTTTCCCAGGCTCCAGGGTCCCAGAGCAAAGGTACTCCACCAAAACAGGCAGGGGAGGGCGGGAATCCCCAGTCTCCTCACAGGCCCCTCCTCTGTGACGTGGAGGGCAACAGGCGGGAGAGGCCCGAATACGGTAACAAGGACAGCCGCCCCAGAAAGCTTAGAATTCATTCCATTCACATCAGTCTAATGCTGTAATTTGTTGTGAAATAATGCAATTTGACTTCAGTGAGAAGTTCAGTTACATACTGTTGATTCTTTCAAAAGACGCGTTTTCTAAGTTACAACTTAGGGAATTCAAAATTTGTTATTATATGTGAATCGCGTTTTGTTCTTGCCTTTACCACTTAGCACTACTCTTGGCCATTCATGCCAAAAATTTGAAATGTCCTAATTTTTCTGTAATGTTCGGGGTGCCAAATTGGTAGACTATTTGGTTCATCAAATACAACATTTCCAAGGTCACACTAGCTGCAAAGAAGTTAATATTTTGCCTGTTGGAAATATTTTGAAGTCAGAACAATGATGATGTCTACTCTGATTCCATTTTTTTTTATTTGACGTCATTGTCAATCTTCTTAACTAAAAGCCATAAGAACAGTATAACATGTTTGCATGCTGTTCCAAGCTTGATAATCAATTACAGGACATATTGGAAATTTGCCATAATGTGTTTAAATAAAGGATCTGAGATATTTGACAAAAATAACTTTCTAATGGGATGTTTTGATTTTGTAGGGGCATGTTTTACTACCCCTTAAAACTCAAAACCTACAGATAAGGGTAGAGGCAACAACATGAAATAAGAATTAGTCTAGCTCCTACTTGACACCCCAGATATGTCTCCCTATGCCTTCTTCTCATCATCATATGCTTCATAAGAACAGTGCTGTGTTTATAGTCAGTCTCCTAAACCCAGTCTTCTTTCTTGACAATTTCTGTGTTTGCAGGCTCATTTGGTCACCACAGGTCTCACCCAGGCTCCACTGATTTTACTGAACCAAAGACAGACCCTTCAGTCCAGACAGCCAGGGTACCCTCCCTAGACGAGCACTCCCAGTGTTCAGACACCGAGGTGGATCACGACCTCAACAGTGACCATAATCACAAACACTCAAACCGGCGCCCCACAGATACCTACACAATCACCAGCGAGTCAGGAATGGAGCAAGAAAATGATCTCGACCCAGATGGAACCAGTCATTGTTTGTCATCCACGGCACCCATAGGAGCTAACGATGGGGCTGATACACCCTTGTCTGATGAAGAGCTGGAAAAGGACTTTGAGGTGGAGTTTATGTGTAAGGAGACCTATGATATTGTGTGCAAGGAAAGTCAGTTGTCGTATGTGGAATTCCCCTCCATTGAACCCCATGAGACTGCATTGTTCTCCAGCTACCAGTCATCAAGCCGCTCGGAAGCTCTCGATCAGTCCAACAGTTCAGAAGCTCTATCGCTTTCTGCCACAGTTGCAGCAGCTAATGATTCCACCTCTCCATCCTCAGACCCTGGGATAGCAGATATGAACCAACAAGGTTATTTGACCTCAGACCAGGACAAGGACCTCAGTTCTCCAGGCTCTGATTCAGATGTTGAAGGGGAGCTAGAGGCAGCATTTTCTTGTGGAGGACCTGTGGTTTCAAACATGATATCCTCTATTTCAGAGACAGAATTAGACTTGACTAGTGATGAGAGCAGTAGTGGACGCTCCTCTCATCTCACCAACTCTATCGAGGAGGCCAGCTCACCTACATCAGACCAGGAATTGGACCCAGATACAGAGTTGGAGCAGGACAGTGGAATAGTTGGACTGAAAGCATCACTGCTTCTGGGTCAGCCTGATCCAATCAAGGAAGGTTCTCTGGTACCCTCTCCTTCCCCTCTTCCATCACCCACTATTGCCACTCCCTCCCCTATTGACTCCCCCATTTTACCCCCTGAGTCCTATGATGACGATCAAGCGCTGATGGGATTGCAAAGTGTTGATGATGAGCTGTCTTGTGAGCACCAGGCTGATCCGGACGAAACTCTGCCTCCAACCCAATGCTGTGAGGACCGTATGTCCAGACCAATGGTGCTTGAGATAGAACCAGACCATGGTCTAGAGAGCTTTAAGCGCTCCTTCTACCTGCCAGTGGGGCCCAGGCTAATGCCAAGTCAGGATGATTATGATGAAACAAGCGAGGGAGACTCTGAATCAGAAAGTGAAGATGACCTGAGTGAGAACTCTGATTCTCCCTGGCTTCTAAGTAACTTAGTCAACAGGATGATCTCAGAGGGCTCGTATCCCATCAGCTGCCCCGAGGAGTGTTTCAAAAGAAAAGCCTCTGTGTCTGATACCATCTCACCATCTTCAGATATTGGGGAGGGAGATAGTTTCAATGATGAGGCCCAGGAAGCAAAAGCAGATATGAAGGAATCGCAGGGAAGGGATAAGGAAGGTAAAGGCTATCGGAAAGAGAAAGTAGAGCCAGCGAGAAGCCAGAATAATGAGTCATCGAAAGAAGGGGCATTAACAAAATCCCAAACCTATATGAGCAACCCTGCTGCTGCCAATTCCACACTGATTTTAGAATGCTGTGCAAAGAATGTGAGGGGCACTATAGATTTAAACCCTGTGTACGCTGCAAAAGACTGTGACAAGAACTCCACAGGTAAACAATCAAAGAATGCTTGGAGACAAGAGGATGAGGAGCCCAATAATGACTTGACGATGCTGGAAGGCAGAAGGGATTTGGACTCACCCAGCCTTAGTGAGAGCGTGATCAGCGACAAGGATGAGGGTCGGGAAACCGAGCCCAGGCCAACAAGTCGCTCAGCGGCCTCTCTTGAGCGCATCACAGAGGTCAAACACAGTCTGACACTGGATATACCCTCTGCTCAAACCAACCGCTGCTTTAGCCTTACTTACTCCACAGACAATGACGAGGAAGAGGAGGACGGTGACTCCTATCCTTTCCTAGGCAGCTTGAGGAAGCAGTCCTATAATGATAGTGATTTAGAGCTTGACAGCTCGCCACCCATCGATTCCAGTGTTCACAATCATTCATTACCTGACCACGACCTCCCACTGTGTGAGAAAGATTTGGCTCTACGGCAGCCAAATGAAGATGATGGGCTGGCCTATGACTCCATGAAGTACACGTTAGTGGTGGATGAGAATACAACACTGGAACTAGTTAGCCTTAGAAGGTATGCATGACAGTGCTTTTGAAAGATGAAAAAATGAGCATCAAGTGTTGAGCATAAAGTCAATGACATATTTGTTTCTAGCAGTGGTCTACCCTTCAAGCTAAGACTGAAGTGTTCTGTCTTTTTAGGTGCACCTCAGTTCTGAGTGACGAAAGTGAACTTTCAACTCCCTGTGATGGCGAGACATTAGGGATCGATGATGTTGACTATGTTTGTAAAAATGCGGAGGTTAGGCCAGATCTTCTCAGCTCTTCTGAAGACTCATCTCCAGAGGCTGACCTGCCATTTTCCAAGAAGTTCCTTAATGTGTTTGTCAACAGCACATCACGCTCTTCCAGTAAGCTGCACACAAAATTGTTCTCTGCAGGAGTTTTTGATATGCCATATTGTTTCTTTCTATTGATAAGGAAAGTATAAGGAAAATGAGCTTCACTTTAAATTTAGTATGCTATTCTGTGAGCTAAAGGCTAAATACTATAGACATGAGAAAACAGGAAAATATGTTGTTGTCAGTAATATCACTTAATACCCTAGAAATTATTAGTCAGAGACTTTGCTTTTAAATTTATACTTCACATAAAAGGTGATATCCATAATGAAATAAATATTAGATCATTTTTAAAATTTTCAACAAATCTAGTCAACTTTCAAGTTGACTCTTTCACAAAAGCTTCTAAAATCCTAAATGTCAAAAGGAAAAGAAAAGAAAAAAGAAAAACAACAACAAAATGCTCAATAAACAACAACAACAACAAAACGTCTCTACCTGTTTACCACGTAGGCACAGAATCATTTGGACTTTTCTCGTGTACCATTAATGGCGAAGAGAGGGACCAGACACACAGGGCAGTTTACAGGTAAGAATACTTTGTCATCTTTAACCATATGAAAACAACAGTAGTTATTCTAATGACGAGAAAAAACAAATCATACATTAAGTATGCAACACATAACAATAGTTTCTTTTAATGAATTTTAAAGTGGTGTTTTGAAAATATTTACAGTTGTCAGATTATTTTATATAGTTTAGTTAGTATTTAGATGGGTATGGAGTGTTTAAATGTTTTGTGTGTGTGCTGTGGAGGTTGTGTATGGCAATGCATCATTAATTATATTAGAAAGGAAGGAAGGCAGATGTCATATCAGTCACCACCTGTGGCCATGTATCTGTGTTTGGGCGGCTGTGGTAGAGTGGTTAGGGGAGTTGTCCTACAACCGAAAAGTCGCCAGTTTGATCCCCAGTCCGGCCATTTCAGTCGTTGTGTCCTTGGGCAAGACAATTCACCTGCCTTGCCCACTGATGGTGGTCAGAGGGGCCGGTGGGGCAGTGTGGCTTTGGGGTTCGGAGGGACTTGATAAGGCGCTATATAAGTTCAGTCCATTTACCATTTGTGCACAAGCACCCAAACATAGAGCAAAGAAAAAATCTACAAAGTAATAACTGATTTCTTGGAGTATATTTTGTGTTCCCATTTTCTAATTTTAAATTAAATTCAGGCAAGTAAGGAATAGTAAGAATATTTGAGAATGTCTTCTATTTTGATTTGATGCTCTTTGCAGGTTCATTCCCAGACATGCAGACGAGCTGGAGCTGGACGTAGATGACCCTTTGTATGTGGAGGAAGAAGAGGATGACTATTGGTACAGAGGCTATAACATGCGGACAGGAGAGAAAGGGATCTTCCCCGGCTTTTATGCTCAGGAGGTCATCAACCAGTCGAAAGAGTTGCTTGGTAAGTGAAAAGAAACATCCACTTCTATAATTTAACAAAACTCAGAATTTCCCACAAATTTTATATTTATTTTTATCCCACCGATCAGGTCTGAAAAGAAATCCAGCATGGATTGAGACTTTTAGTGTTCAGTTTTTGGGGTCCGTAGAAGTACCGTACCACCAAGGCAACGGCATCCTCTGTGCTGCCATGCAAAAGGTAAGAAAAGGAAACACAGATAAAGCCTAAAAAACATTTTTGTTCTATCTGCTTTAAGCATGAACTGAGGCCTTGTAAACAACATGAAGACATTTTCTATCCGTTAGATTGCGATATCAAGGAAACGAACGGTACACGTGCGACCTCCATCTCTGTGTGAATTAGAGATCAGCTTGCAGGGTGTAAAGCTAATTATGAGCCTGGAGGATGAATATGACACCCTCGATGAGGTAAATAAAGGAATCAATAAATAAATTTGATGTGGCTCATGAGTAGTTACATTTTGATGTCTGTCTTTCTCATTTCGTCTTCAGTTTGACAGATGTAGTCACTTCTTCCAGATGAAAAACATCTCGTTCTGCGGATGCCATCCGAGGAACAACTGGTGAACAAGCAAACCTGTCTTCTGTCCTCCTGTTACTTCTGACATCTGACTGGTTACATCACATTGTTTTCTTCTCTCTGCAGCTACTTTGGCTTCATCACTAAGCATCCAATGCTGAACAGATTTGCTTGCCATGTGTTTGTATCCCAGGAATCCATGCGGCCTGTGGCTGAGTGTGTCGGGTATGTCCAGATAATTGTCCTAATGTCATTCCCTTCAAAACAAATACAATGCAATGCTGAGAACTCTTTTGCTTTTCCATTTTTTTGTGACATTACATACATTACGTTTAATTTGGACAAACCGGAGAGGGTACATACATTTGGATTTAAAGGGTTATTGGGGGTAACGTTACCTAACTATGACAATTTATATGAATGTCCGAAGTGGAAAAACGAGAACTAGTGGATACATTTTCGAAAACCTATATGTTATTTGTTTCCTCTATTATTATTTCTATTTTTATAGTATGGTAATGACCTGAGCAAATGATTTTACCTATTCGTAATTGCAAAGAATAGTAAAAAAAACAACTTGTGTGTTATTTACTCTTTACTTTATTAGCTTTTTAGACACTTATGATCAAATTTTCCATTTTGAACTAATTTTTTTATTGCCCTCCAATTCATTTCAAAAGAAAACATAATACTTTATATTATATCACTGTAACCTGACACTTTTAGACAGAAAAAAACTATTTTTAGATGCATGCAGCTGTGTGTTGAGTCGAGTTATTACATCAGTCATGTCTCATTCAGCCAAAGTGGATTTGAATAATTGAAGATGCAGGTAGTTTACTGTCTGTAAGGAGGTTTAGAGCAGGCAGTGCAGCTTAGTGTTAACTTCTTCTAGATAAACACAAAACCAGAACATATGAGGAACTTAACGTTTTATGGACTAACAATATGTTTGAATGAGAAATAACTATTTATTTTTGCAAGAAAAAGTAAGTAAATTGTGAAATTTAGAGTCTAAAATGTTAGCTCTCACGTTTGTCTTTTCTTTAGTCGAGCCTTCCAGGAGTACTACCAGGAACATCTGGAGTACGCCTGCCCCACTGAAGACATCTACCTGGAGTAAGACGAGTTCCAATGACAACCCTTTTTCCTCAACAGCTTGTGTACATTTGTCAAGTTTGCCAGCAGAGGACGCTCTCAGTGTTTTTCTTTTCTTTTTTTCTTTTCCCAGCGCCATTGTAAAATACTTTTCCTTTCCTACTCAAACAGGGATTCTCATTTCTACAATATGCTAGCCACCTCACTGATTATGGTCACCTATTTTTTCTATGATCTTAATGGATCGATTGCTTCTGTCTTTTATTTTTTTTATAATATTAAACTACGATGCTGAGCGCCTGTTTATTTAAACAGTTCCTCTTTTCAAATGCAAACATTAATACCTACTACGGCTGTTTCACTCAATGCATGGCTAGTAGGGTTACTGCACAGACACACCAAGAAATACACATATCCAAGTGAATGACAAGCAACTCAACAATCAAAGGGGGATGGTGTAGAATCAGGTGGCTGGCATTTCAGTTACCTGTAAATATATACTTTTTTCAGCACTGACAAGCAGCTAATTTGCTTACTATTGATGATGGTATTTGAGTTTACTAAAGAAAGCGAGGGGCCTTTTGTTCAAGCTTCCTCCGTGTCCTGTACAAGACATAGTGTGTGTTGTAAATATGTGTATAGAAAGTAGATGTACATCAGCTTCATTCAAGCTAATAAAGACACAGTTTGAATTTGTTCTTAGTTTCGATGGTGGTAAAAAAAAAAAAGTCTCAGTCTGACAGGAGTAACACCTGGTCTAGAAGTTATTTTAAAAAGTTGACTTGGAATGAACTTTTAAGGTCATATTCTGTTTTCTTTGAAGTAGATCCAGTAACTGTAAGAAAATCTGAATATGTCAGCACTGTTTTTTCTTCTGTCCAGTCCTGAAAGATGCACTGATTGTTGACTTTTACCACAAATAGCTTTCTTGCAAACCATGCAACTGTTACATTTGTAAACTGCTTTGTTATGAATGATGGGACTTTTAAGTCGAAGATAGCTAAGGCCCTCTGACAAGCCATATTCTCACAATTCTTACTGTCTAACTCTGGTTGTTTGGGTTTTGTTCTGGTCTCCACTTTCTTTTGACTTGGACATATCAATAAGGGAAAGGGATTGACTAGATCGGCCAGTAACTCAAAACCTACTCATTCTTGATCCTGGTATCACAGTGAAATCAGCTTTTATTACGACATTTAAGCAAGAGTTCAGATCTTATGAAGTGGGGTTCTGTGAAAAGGTTCTGGACTGCTGAAGACAGCTCTTTGATCGACCACTGCTTTCAAAACCTGGAGTTCTCAATTTAATGGTCTCTCTATGTTCCAATTCTCACCTGTGGTCCTGAAGTATGGATCGTGATCAGAAGTACAAGCATACAAGTGGGGCAACAAGCTTCTTTTGTAGGTCAGCCAAGCTCAGTCTTAGAGATCCAGTCTTAGAGACTATTATCTGGGGGGAGAGATCAGATAAAGCCGCTGCTCCTTTGCATTCGCAATTGTCAGTAAAGGTGGGTCAGACATCTGATTAGGATGTTTCCTGGACCACTTCCTTTTGAGGTTTTCCAGGCACATCACACTGGGACAAACTTTTTGCAAATGTCTGAGCTGCTATGAACTGATTTTAGTTATTTTAGGAATGTAGACTACCTGATTTCCTGATCAGTCTGCGTTCCTACCTTCACCTATGGCCACAAACCTTGGGTAGCGACTGAAAGAACAATATCACAGACACAGGTGGTTAAATTGAGTTTTCTCTGCAGGGTAGCTGGACTCTCCTTTAGCGATAGGGTGAGAAGTTTCAACTACCTGGGAGAAACTCGAGTAGAGCCACAGCTAAGTTCAGGTGGTTCGGGAATCTGGTAAGCTCTTTAGGGAGGTGCGTCAGAATGGAAGGACACCCCAGGGAAGACCCAGGAGACACTAAGGACTAGGTCTCTCGTCTGGCCTGGAAACACCTTGGAATCCTCCCAGAAGAGCTGGAAGAGGTAGCTGGGGAGAGTTCTAGGCCTCCCTACTCAAACTGCTGCTTCAAGACCCGACATAGAATAGGCGGAAGTTAATGGAAGGTTGGATGGAGATCTTTTAAAACAATATTAACTATTTATATCCTTTCCATGGAACCACACTTCCGAAGATTTGAACTAACCCTTTTAGAGGGAGGTTTTCTCATGTAATTGCTTAGACTTGTTCTTATTTGGATAAAACAGATTGTAACCTGTTCTTTCATTTGGTTTGTGCTTTTGGGGATTGTAAAAGGTTAAAAAATAATGAAAAATAAGTCACAATAAATTTTGTTGGGGTTAATACTGCAGTTCCATGATACAAAACGGATCATACAGATACACTTAGAGATAGAATGGGAGTATATGGAGAACAACACACACAAAAAAAGACAGGCACCACATTAATATGAACCTACACCCCAGTCGCCGCTGTTGTAATTTCAGACATTGTGTAGCATTTTGTTCTGCTGCTATCAGTCTGAACCCACATGAACAAACATGTTAGATCTGCAGGACCTCAGTGGTAAAAAAAGCTCACTGAAAGTTGACGCGACAGGAATAAGGGTGTTATCTACATATATATCGCTGTCGGTTAGATCATGTATATAAAATAGCAAATCTAAGTGCTGTGTCATTTATGTTGAGTATGTTGATGAAATTATGTACAACAATTACAAATAAAAAAGATCACAACCAGACAGAAACCCCTAAAAAAAATGTGACCTGCAATAATTTCATTTTTCTCAGTGAGTTATGTTATGGCACAAGGTGATATCTTAGTCTGCCATTCTGGTGGTATTTTGGTCTCTGCTGACTCCATCACCTTCCCACAGACAGGCTTCAGCAGCACATTTAGGGCACATTTGTGAGATGTGACACTCCCACCAAACTTACTGACCAATGCTGTTAACTAGTGACCCAGTCAGCTGCCACTGGAAAAAAAAAAAATTAACGTGTCCTGCTCATTATCGTAATCGCCTTTGAGCTCCAACGGTGTGATCCATCTCCGATCTGTAGCTACCTGCTTCTGAATCTGTTTTTCTATCTTGTTACAGCCAAGATCAAACCCCTCTCTTTTCACACAGCTACAGCCTCTGAGGACGGTTTAGTCCTGTATAGCCGCTGAGATATACAGTTAAACCAAACTTTCAACTTTATTACTTCAACATATTTCTTCACTGTATACCTAGAGCAAAACCATATGTGAAAAAAACGAACATAACCTATCTTGTATCTTAAAAAATGATGACTTGTAAAAATGATAAAAAAAAAAGAGAAAAAAATCACTCTGCCTTGTCATGGGTTTGGTCGTATGAATAAATTATATGCTTGATGTCCGAAACTTTTTGTTGTCTTTATTGATCTACTCAACGATGTCTCAAAAGTGCAATTATATGTATAAATTTTTCATAAAAATTAGGGGCACCCCAATAACTTTTTATTCCTTCATCAAAAACATACCCAGAGTGTTGCTTTGACTCATTCATACATGTTTGATAAATCCTTGAATCTCCTGTGGTAGCCATGTGGAGCTGCCTCAACACCTGCTGACACAAAGCTCTGCCTATTTACATAAAGCTCCTCCCTGGAGCTCAGTCCCAAGCCCAGCCCCGTAGTGTTGCCGAAGTGGGAGAGTCAGAAACGGTAGGAGTTTCTTAAAGAGGCAGAGGCCAATTTCAAGTGATTAGATGCTATGATGTAAAGTCAAATTTATATTTTATATATACAGCATTTTCATAACAACTGAAGGTAACATAGTTACTTGATTGAGGTATAGCTATGTGCCTGGAAAATACACCATAAGCCCCCCTTTAATTTTGGGAGATCTGCAATCGGCTTGTAATGAAAAGCCGATCTTATCTATCTTTGTAAAAGTCTGAAAATCAGCCACGTTCTCATTTTGCTCTGCTGTGAGAGGACTGTTGTCCAGTTAAAACAAGTTTGTATTGTTTTAAGGGTATTGTTCAATGTTTTTAAATAAAATAATAAAGGAACATTGAAGGTGTGACCTTATAACACCTGATAGTGTCAGTTAAAAAAAAATCAAGCAGGTCAGACTTGTTAAACATCAGCGGACAGAAAACTGCAATCAATGCACCTCTAATAAAAATACCATTAAACAATATTTACATATCACTTTTATATGAAAATTTAAGGTGAAAACTAGTTTACGTCTAACAACCTTTTAAGTAGTAAAAGTGGGAAAGAAGTCAGTGTTAAAAGATTAGTTACATCCTTTTTGTTGATTAGTTGTTCAAATGTAAGCATTAATCGATGAAGGCAAAAACCTGATTACATTGCAGGAGTTTTAACTTGTTTCTTCAGTGCAATATGTTTCCCAAGTTGTCTTCAGGCACTCTCCCCCCTCATCAACAGTGGCAGCAGGTGGGCTTAGGGCTACAGTCAGGATTACAGCACGGCTCAAGGTTCGGGTCGCTTCCTTTGGAAACCTGGCTCTCGCCAAAGACCATGGCAGCTTCAAACTGTTCCTTGGCATTCTTTATCTGCTCCAACACTGCTTGGATATCGGGCCTGTCTTTAAGTGGGAGGGGGTAGCGCTCCGAGGGGTCAGCCTCCAGGTCGTAAATGAGAGGGGGGTCATGGGCCTTCAAGGACGCAGATCCTGGACAGTCCTGATCTGGGGTGGTAGCGCTGTGGGTAGCACCTGATAGAAAAACATGCAAGAAAGCATGAGTGTTAATATATTATGTTTAATTACGGCACAGTGTGGGTTAATGTGACCAAACTGTTGTTTGTTTATGTGCAGCAGAGGTCCACACAAAATTTATTTCATTCAGCATAAAGCACATTAACACAAGGCAGTGTCATTGTTAGATATATTTAATGGCAACAGGTTGAAAAATATGATCCAAACAGAATATAAAGATATCTAAGCAGCGCCAGGTGAGACTAAATTCAACTTTTCTGCACTCCTAAAGACTCAAATTACACAACAAAATTCATTTAATACCTAAAGAAGTGGATTTTGCATGATAAGCTGAAAGAAAACAGTAACAATAACAGGGTTTTGCCCAACTCAGTTCTGCTTCCTGTCTATTCTCTGTGTAAAGTGTGCTACCTTCTGTGTAGAAGTGGGCCTTGTACGTCCCCAGTCTCACTGCAAACAGTCCATAGTTTTCATTTGGAGACATGGGGTAGTACATCATTGCCTCCCTCTTACTCTGGAAGATACGCACAAAAAAATACACAAGAAGTCAGCGTGATGTTGTTCCAGCCTTTAAAAACATCAGCAGATTGCTGCTACCTTCCCATGCTTGAAGAGGATATCTGTCATGTCAAACCCATCCAGCATCACTGGGGGCAGTGTAGCTCCTGCCAGGCCCGCCACGGTAGGGAGGATATCCAAAGTGCTGGCCAACTCATGAGTCACACCTTAAAGATCAAATGATGAACATAAAATGCCACACGGAATAAAACGTTAATATTTTTCCTAAACAGACATGAAACAAAACCAAATCACTTACAGTTTTAACACATTTCCAGTCATGACTCTTTGTTGTTCTTACCTGGCTTAATGACGCCATGCCAGTATGCGATGGCGGGCTCTCGCATCCCACCCTCATATGTTGTACCTTTGCCACATTTCAGGAGGCCTGAGCTACCACCACGTGACATGCGCATCAGTTCAGGCCTACACAGACATGTGATCAACAGGTTTATCCATATCAGAAAACTGACACGCTTTTTGACATATTGATACTGTCTCATGAATATGGAGTTTCAGTCCAGAAAATACTCTTAAATTTAAAGATATTCATATATAAATTGAAGGTTTAATACAATTATGAGTAAACGGGTTATTTTAGTTAAAAATAATTATTAAGAATTCTAAAAAAAATAAATTCCCTACCATAAAGCAGATGCTTTGTCCTGATCTTAAAGCGGAGGGCTTGTGTTGTTTTTACCATACTGCACACTTTTGAATTCATTAAGCTGTTTTTGTCTCTTTTCATATTGAACTAGAAGTGACTCGGTGCCACAGAAAGTCCCGCATGTCAGAGGCATGACACCATGTTCTCGTCTTATCCAGCTAAAGAATGTTGCTCAAGAACTGGTCCAGCTTTCTCGTGTACTTCTTGGCAGTGTCATACTTCCTCTTCCAATCTTGAAGCAGACAAATTTTGCACTATGTAAGCTCTCTGTTTTATCCTTTAAAGTATTTTTCTACAATAATCTTTAAAAACAAACAAAAAAAAAACTGTTGAATCCCTTTAAACAGGTTTTGTGCCAAAATTATGATGGTCACACTTTAAAAAGTCAGCAACATCTTTTTGTGATCTCAAATATTTTTCCAACTATTGTTGTCACAGTTAACTAACCCATTGTCAGATGCAAAGAATACAAGAGTATTATTAATCGCTCCTGTCTGCACCAGGGCAGACATCAGGTTTCCTATTGTGTCGTCCAGTTCTAACAAGGCATCTCCAAATGGACCCCTCAAAGAGCGACCTGCTGCCCCTGAACCTGCATACTGTGGGTAGTGAGTGTGCTGTTAGAAGGCATAGGGAGAAAAAAAAAGGGTTAAATACAGTTTAATGCACCGCACCCTTTTCACAAAGGCTTGGAGAATTTATTTGCTGTAATAACTGACTCGTTATGTTGCTTACATGCGATGGGTAGTAGAGAAAAAAAGGCTGTTTGTTCTTGACTGAGTTGAATATGAAATTGGTTCCGAAGTCACTGTACGCCTTTTCCAGCTCCAGGAAGTTGGCCGGCTGCTGTTTGATGTTGTCATTATGCACAAGGGGCACAGTTACAACACCAGCGTCACAATATCCAAAACACTTGATGTCTGGAGGAAAACAAGTCAAGTTGTTGCAGGGGCCCTATGTGGGAGAAACAATACCACAGAAGAAGTCAATTAGAGGAGAACATTCAAAAAGGGCAGCTTACAAAACATCCCACCACACTGACCTGGTCATGAGAGTAAGGGATTCCCAGGTACTCGTCAAAACCTTGTTTGGTTGGAAGAAACTTCCCTTTGGCCCCATATCCCAAGTGCCATTTCCCCATGATAGCAGTGGCATAACCCTGAGTTTTCAACACCTCAGCGATTGTGGTCTCATTTAGAGGAAGACCCCCGATGGAGCCTGGGTAGAACACACCTGGGTAGATACCTGAACGAGTCTGATAACGACCTGTCAGCAACGCAGCCCTAAAAAACGATGAACACCAATTAGACAAGTAAGTACCGCGGAAGATGCCCGAAAATTTATTTTGAAAATATCATAAGAGGAATTAAACCAGACAGCAGGTGTCTTCAACACTTATTCAATGCTAACTGTTTTAAAAACAAAACAGTTATCAATCCTATATTAAATGTATTTTTACAGTCACAGCTGGTCCTATTTCGTTCGGCGGAATACCTGGACGGGCTGCAGACCGGACAAGTGCTATAAAAATCTGTAAAGCGGAGTCCTGCTGCTGCCAGGCGGTCCAAGTTAGGAGTGAGTGAACTGGGATGCCCGTAACAGCCCAAGTCCCCGAACCCCAAATCATCTGCGAAGAGAAGTACGAAGTTCGGCTTTGACGCCGAACAAGCGCCAAACGTGCACAAAATCAAGTAAGCGAGACGTCTTAAGTCCATTGTGAAGCGCCTCTTGTGCCACAGAAAGGAGAAGTAACCTGCTAAACAAAACACAGTGAGTAGTGCTGCCTTTGAGGTACCTCGGAAATAAAATAGTCGCAGTCAAATTCGCGACATTTTTAACTCTTCGCATACAAATAACATAGATTCCTCCAGCTACAGGGGTTTGTTAACGTTTATAGTGTTTTCGACAGAGGAAATCTCAATTTGTATAAGGTTTAAATCTGAATTAAACCTATACCCAGATTTCCCGGAGTGCAGCAAGTCACGCGCTTGTTGACGGAAATGTTCGACGTCGGGAAAATTTGACGTCACACGAGGCTAGGAAATGTAGTTTTTATACTTATGTTGGACTACAAATGTTATACGTTATTATTTATTTATTTATTTATTTATTTATTTATTTATTTATTTATTTCACTTTTGACACCTGTGGTAACTCTTTACACTTCGACATTTACTGTGTAGTTTTATGCAGTTTTTGACAAAATAATATTTTGGTATTCAATATGGACTTTCATATAGACTTGATAAGTTCAAGCCATAGTTATTACCATTTATCATTTTATATATTTTTATTCTTATATGCGTTAATCAGTTTGATTTTACTATACATTTGAACAGTTTCTACTTTATGTTGCACCTCTAACAACAAGTTGTCCAGAAATGCTATGTAATATATTTGTTTAAAATAGCTTTGAATATTTGAAGAAATGGCTGAAATCAAGTATTCCCATGTCTGTAACAAATCCTTATTTGTGTCATTTGAATTGAGTTTGAATGTATTTTTACATTGTTCTTGATTCTTGATAATACTATTACTAATTTGAAAAACATTTTTTAATGTTTCATTTATTATTAATATTTATTCTTGTTTTTATTGTCATCGGTTTGCCCTTGTTTGTCCTATAAGAGATTTTCCGATTTGATTGTTGAACTTCTTACTCCTAACGTCTTTACTTGAAAGCACATAGCTCCTGGGAGTTTATCTGTTTAAAAACACTGAGGAAAAGGAGAAGACATAACTGTTACCTGGTAAACAAATAATAATAAAAAAACATTACTGATATATTAAAACTCATCGAAGCAATGCCAATCAAATTCTGACTGACACATTTTCACCTCACAGAACACGAGGCTACAGTCCTGATGAGGCACAGATACTCCAGTGTTTCCATGGCAGATTTATGACCACTTTTCAAAATGTCAGACCAGCTAAATGATGAGTCAGTCATTAGCTCAGCAGCCTGTGCAGAATAAAACAAAGGCAGTCATCATTAGGAGCAAATAATGGACAATAATTGTTAAGGTTTTGCACCTACTAATGACAGGAGCTCTTGTTTCTAAGATGGAGTTTTGGATGTGACGTGAAGAAGAATGAGGAGGGCCACTGTAGGAGGAGCAGCATTGTATGGACTCTGGCGACCTCTCTGCAGAGTGATTTAGTGAAGGATGACTGCTCTGACCTTTTATTAACTGCAAACGAAAACTCTCAACGGGCACACAGGAGAACAAGTAGTTTGAAGCAGCTGGGGCAACCAAAGTATCCTCAACCATGTGTGAGTGTGAGTGTGAGTGGGTGTAAATCTGAGTGTTTCTGAGTCACACTGCATCAGCTAAGTATGTTTTCTGTGACAGTTTCCTCAGGAGGCTGTGGCTACAACTGAGATTTAGGCATCTTCGTATAAATTGAGCTGTCCAGCCAGAAAAACTTTTCTGAATCAATGTTCCATGACCGAGTTTTCTTTTTGAGCTGGTGTGTGTGTGTGTGTGGAGGAACATGCACATTATGTGTAAGCTCTAAGCAGATAGAGCTGTGGATACAAATCAACACGGCAAAATAAAAACCACCATCTGCTATCATCCCTTTGGGGAAAAACAAGCGAGAGAGAAATCCTCAAACCTGCAGGAAGAGTCGACATCTCTCACCGCCTTCTTTTTTTTAAAGATGCATTTTTTTTTTCTCAGTTTTTTTGCACAAGCTGCTGGTTTATCTGGTTTCCCGTAAGTCACAGCAGGCGTTACCTGGGATCTGAGCCAACATTTGTAAAAAAAAAAAAAAAAAAAAAAATCTGTTGTTTTCTAATTCTTTTAAAAATATTCCACACAGTATTGACCGTCTGAACCTGTGAGTTAAACTGTGAAGGGTACAGTAGTCATGAATTAGTCCATCAACTATTTTTTTTTTTAGCACCAGAGGGCGCCATGACACCACACTTCCCTTTGTTTTCCCCCAACCCACCAATAAGATTCAACTAATACTGTAGCTCAGCAGACATTCTCTGTTAATTCAATGCTTCACAACACACTGAGCAGTAATTAGGCAAATGCAAAACGATTCTAATCTAAAGCACAGGCTGGATTAAAACAAAGCAACTGCTTTTATAAAGATTGTTTGAACAATCTGATATTACAAATAAAGGGGGAAAAAAGCAGAAAATTCAAATCTCTAAGCAGCTTTTACTTCTTTAGCTCTGTCCTGACAGTAGATTATCTGTAAATGAGCATGTCTTCCATTATCTTATCATCATGTAAATGCATTTTAAGCAGATACACACACATAACCACGTTTTGGAGTGTTCTGAGAGGAGACGTTATAATGAATTCTATTCCAAAAATCATTTCATTTTTCATGAATTTTATTGCATATTTAACACAAACTGCATTTTTACTGCGATAAATAACAGCTATTGCACGTATTATGAAGATACTATTAACACTGTAAAAGATTTATCTAGATATAATGGCGAGATTACATTCGGTACACCAAGAGGGCAAGGCGGTTTGCAGAGCTCATTTCGCAACAATCTGCTGCATGAATAGGGATCAACCAGCGCTCTCCGTGATAAAAAAAAACCTCTTTGTTATTCCAGCTTGCGAGCTGGGGGAGCGGTGATAGAAAACATCCTGGCAAATAAAGCGAGATTCGTTGGCACAATAGAGGCGGGATCAGAGCACAGCATTATGCAATGAAATCTAACAGGCCTCCACGGAGCAACATTAGCTCAAGAACTCATAAATGTTTGAGGACCTGCCGGTGTAAAATGTGTTTTTGTCGACGTTCTCCGCTCCCAAACCGGAGCTCTTGTTGTACTAACTGTACGGCGTGTCACCTGTGGAGGAAATGCCGGGAAGATGTCAAAGTCGAAACGAATGTTGCGCACAGGAGCACAGTGACAGTCTCTTACAAATGACTGCAGCAACACCTACACTTTTTGCTTTTTGAGTCACCGCAGGGTCCCCGATTTCCCACGATCCACCGTGTGTGGTAATCCTGACCCACCCTTTAGAACCCTTTTCCTCCCACATCTGCCTGATAATGTTAGAAGGAAAAGCAGTTTGATCGGCCCCTCATATACCCACCGCCGTCCTTCATCTCGCCTCTGGCCCTCGTCTGCCACAGCGGTGCAAAAAAGCTGCTTCCACAAGTGATTTATTCCTTCTCCGACTCAATCCTGCATCGGCCCTGCTTTTGTCATGCAGACAGAAGGACTTTAGGAGATACACAGGGATGACTCAAGAGGGACAGGCTTTCACAGAGGGAGATAACATTTGCTCAAATTGGAGTTTCTCCTGCATTTGCTGGGAGATGAGATAACCGATGTATCCCGAGTTTAACAAAAAACCTTTTGTTAGCATCGCATAAATGCCAGAATCGTGTTGGAATGTTCGGTTTTATTACTCGTCGACTCACCTTGAAGCAGGCCTGTGCTCAGTCTGTTTTCATGGACAAAAAAAAAATCTGTAAACAACTCTGAATTTTATCATTAGCCAAACATGTAAACTCAATGGATTTCATGTTTGTGTGAAGTTTATTTTTAGTTGGAAAGGAATGTTTTTCCTTCATTCATCTGTTATCAGAGCAGTTTTGCAATCGGACCTTCTGATTCCACATTACACATCACTAATCACGACACACAGCAGATTAATGTTAAACAACAGCAAATGCAAACAGAGTTTAACAAAATACAAAATATAAATACAATTTCAGAGCGTTTCTCTGTGCCTTTTCAAGGTTTCATACTTCAACACGTTCCCTCCTAATGACTTTGCCAGGATGGAAGCGAAACGCCAGAGCTCACTTAATGATTGAAGGTTTATCTTGATCAGCTGTCGGCAGATTTGGCTTCCTCTGCACAATCTGATAAAGTTAGGAGGAGATAATATGCAAATAAAAAGCCAGGAGACTTTATGTATGTGTGCACTGTTGGCTGCAGACACATTATGTGTTCTCAACACGTTCATTTTGCTAAATAGCTCAAACGTTGCCAGTCTTCAAGACTTTTAGGGGAGGTGTAGCCATGAAATAAAAATGGATCAACTGGAAAGAAAACATTAAATTACAGAGTAACTTCATATGTCAGGGCTTTATTAACAAATACTCCTAATGTTGGATGGGTTTTCTCCGGGTTTCCTCATACAGTCCAAAACCATGAAACTTAGGTTGCCTTCAGGCCCAGCCTTCCCTTGCAAAAAGATCTGTGATCTCAGTGGGATTTTTCTGGTTAAAAAAGTTGAATAAAAAACTAAAATAATTTGAAAAACTGCAGTTCTCTCATGTAGTGTTAGAGCATGCTTATTGTTTTGTTATGAAGTCTATATTGACATCATGTAATAAAGTTAAACGGACATAGAAATAAATAAACTGAAATCTCAGGCAGTGCATCAGTGGCAGAGTCAAAAATTATTTACTGTGCTGGCCTGACTGGGATCATTACCCTCACTGTGGTGGCACACAGAAAGTGATGAGTCAGCTTTGTTTTTCTCTGTCTGCCACAAAGCTGTTTGGCAGATTGAGCTCTTTCTTTTTTATTATTATTATTTGATTTTACAAGAGTCCCTCACTCCATCTCTAAGGCTGAGCCCGGCCACCCTACGAAGAAAGATAATTGCGGCTGCTTGTACCTGGGATCTCATTCTTTCAATCTTGATTGGAATCTAAAAGCAAAAAACAGTCTTAAAAAGATTAAAAAGATATATATAAAAAAATGTAAGTAATTTTATGTTTCATTGCAAAATAAGTCTTTTAAAAAGGGTAAATCTGGATCATTCAGGATTTATTTGGTGAGAATGTATCCGATATTAAACCTTCATTCACTCATTGCTCATGAACTTCACTGTTGGTTGGATGTGATTGGAGGTTTGGTGGGCAGAGGGCAGGACTTGAAAGAGGCACGCTTAAGCCCAAAACAGCCTTCATCGCTGCACCTGCATATATTCTTTATCTGGTTGGAACAACAATAATTTCTCATTCAAACACACCAAGAGACATTCTGGTTATTAAAAATGACAGCACAACATCTCCAAAAAGCAATAACAGCAATCTGGAGGTTGAATATGTGACATTTAAAACAAAAACATATTCTTCACACAAAATAAATACTGAGAAATTATCAAAATGAAAACAAATGTTTTGCACGTAATCACACAATAACCTTGAAAAGGAGCGACTCACTGATTGTTAATTCCAACATGTTTAAAATTTTCACAATTAAAAACAAAAAGATGCTTTTCATTTTGCCTATTAGTGCATAACTTTGGAATGTCTTATCTTATCTAATAATCTTCAAAATTGCCTTTTCATTTATTTTATTAGCTCAAGTATAAAGAACACATTCAGACATGTGTATAGATGTCACATTTCTGTTCAACTTTACCAAAGTTTAAAGTTATCTGTAATTATTGCTATATTTCATTGAAAATACCAATGTTTTCCATTGTGTTGCATGTTTCTAATTCATTTTAAACCGTATGAGTGATTTTAGAGCTTTTTAACTGCATAATGAAGATCCTAACAATCAAAGTAATTATGAGATCACCTATTTCCTCCCTGATGCCAGCGGAGCAGCACGGTTCATACACTTTGCTTCTGACTCAGAGCCGGATTGGTGTAATCAAAAGGAGTTTAGCCTGTGAGGAAGCACGAAGGGGGAAGTAAGTGTCTAAAGTGTCTAATTACAGTGTTGACTCAAAAATTTGCATGGCAAGCCGTTAGCCACGTAACTCAGAGGAGTGACTCCTTGCAGAGCGGAATCTCACTCTTTTGTCAAACGGATATTTAGACCATCACGCTGCATCTCTCTTCCAGTACGACATCGTTCCTGAGGTTAGCCTCCAAGTAATGCCAGACTGTTGAATCAATTACTACTTCAATGCCCACAAAACGCAGATCCCATTTCTCTGTGTCACGCTCGATAAAACCCATTCCCCGTCTTTCTACAGCGCCTGTCTTTCAGTGCTGGAGCTGCTTTTCATTTGTCTCATAGATCTTTAAAGAGTTGCCCATTTCACGTTTTGCGAATCGACTCGGCGCTTCAAATGGACTGGGATAGTTCCTGCAGACGTGAATCTTAATTTTGACTTTGTGGATTCCCTAGAACTGCCCTTTCTTTTTTTTCTGTGACAATGATAGCTTGATCGCTACATTGCTATAAAGTTTCGTTCAAACGCTCTTGACCAGCTTTCAAAGTGAGTCCGATGCCTTTTGTGGGACTTTTTTCTTGCTCTGAAAAATAAAATCATCTTCCATTTACACAGCTTGCCCAATTATTAGGCAAATTGAGCTCAATTTTGAAACAAATTGCCTGCATTGGTCTCAGAAAACACAAAATGTTGCTCAGCATCAAACCTCAATCTTGAACAAGACAGAGCCTCCGTGCAACACTTTATCACCTAACTGTATGCTGATTTAAAAGATGACTAAATAAAAACAATATGTTTTTCCAACTTACTGGTTTGTTCAAGAAATGACAAGTAAGAAAAGCTGAACAGTGTAGAAAGGGTCAAAACATTTGATCAATAACAATGAGCTTTTCATTGTGTCTGCGAGTTTCTTGAGCTGATAATGATTAACTTTAGCTGAGGCAGCAGCTGCAGTTGTTGAGGTGAGTTGTTTTCACTTGCTGTAAATCTTTTCATTTGAGAAGTGCTCGCAAATTCTCAGTGAGACTTAAACAAGAAAAGGAAAAAACTGAAATATTATTCAATCAACTCCGAGGCCCAATTTTTTTTTCTTCCCCTCAGTTAAAATAAGTTTAACATATTGATTGTGGTCTTATTTGATGGTGCCGACTTCGCCTCTTCAGTCTTCATTAAATTTATAGTTTTTAACAAGCTCATCTTTAGAGTCCATACCTGTCCCCACTCTGCTGAGGGTTGACCTAAAATAGTGGTCCATTAGTGATCAGCCTCAGGCTCATCCATTTGTTTTACACAAGTCCCCTTTCTTCGTAAAACTTTTGACAAACCCTCCGGTTTCTCCTGGCCCAGTTTGAACCTTCAGTTTGTAGATTTGATGCAGTTGTGGCCTTTTCATGTTTACTGTGCGCCTGAGAAGTTAGGTTGCAGCTCTGGAATACGAACAGAGGTGGGTAGAATACAGAAAAGTATAGCACTCTAAGAGCAACAATATATGTTACTCAAAGCTGGACAAGAAAGTACTCAAATTGAGAGTAAAAATGTATTTGGTAAAGAGTCTACTCAAGTACTGAGTAAGTAATCATAACCTCTACTTTATTGTTTTACAATGATGTCATCAGACAGAAATAAACTAAGTTACATGCAAAGTCTGACTAACATTTAAATAAATAATACAAATATATAACATAGTTACAAAATGACAAATTAGGTGTATAAAAACATATCCAAAATTTTTTCTTTTAATATAAAACTTATGAAGCTGATTACAGTAGATATTGCCCTCTGACATTAGACAGGCATCTTCCACTCCACTTTAAATCTCTTTTAAACCAGCTGATGTTGTTGTTTCTCTGATGCTTTTACTCAACTTGTTTTCTGTTTGCTGTGAAAATCTCGGTTTTATTTATTGTATTGTTTTAATCTTCTTCTGATGGTGTAAATTGTGAAGCACTTTAATCAACTCACTTTAATCAATAAATGTGCTATACAAAACAAATTTGACATTCATAATAATATTACTCAAGTAAAAGTATAAAGTACGGTGTTCCAAAATTACTCCTGAAAGTATCCATTTTCCCCCAAAATGTACATAACTTAGTACCCACCTCTGTATACGAGTATAATGAATATAATCTTTATGTACCTTTTTTATTATTCAAATAAATATCAGATAATAGAGTTTGACAGTAAAAAAATAACATTGTAGCACCAAACAAGGTGATTCCCACTGAGCTGTTACCTGAAAACTTGTCAAACGCTGCATGATCACTGAAGGTCGGAGCATCTCTCAGGTCCTGTGTCAGGTCTTTGCTCACTTTTTGTTTTTTTCATTTTTTTAAAAAGCATGACCTTGTGCATCTGCTGTAGATCTGACACATCTTCTTTTGTCTTCTGCTTGTTCCCGCTCATTATTTAAGCACAAGCATGAAACACGCCATGATCAGGCAAGACTGAAAATGTGCAGAAAATGTGTGAAAATAAAACCAAACAACAAAAGATTAAAGTCAGGATGCTTTAAAGCACGTGGGTAAAATCAAGGCCCGCAGGCCAAATGTGATCCATCACTGCATTTTACATGGCCCATGAGAGCTTCAAATATGTATTATTGTCTTAATATTAGCGTATGATGTTTTAAAGCCAGCATTGGCCATGAACTACATCTCCCATAATGAATGTTGATTATGTTCCCCACAAAACGACATCATCCCACTTTGAGGTGAAGGTGCACAGGGTTTAAAGGGTGAAATTCACAATATAATCTCCATTTTGCTGCACGCCTGCCAGCTACTTCAGTGTTTATAAGAGGACATAATAAAACTCTTTCTGTTCAAGAAATACCACGTGAGCTCAGTTATTGTTTGTCAGAGACGAGGATTGTGATGTTTCATGTTTAGTTGAAGCTTACCACAAAGCACTGAAGTTAATTACAACTGGCCCTGTGAGGGCTACCATTATGCTCATGGGGCCATTCGTGAAAACAAGTTTGACACCCCTAAATGATGCCATGGTCAGAATCTCCATCTGCTTGATAAGCGAAAAGGCAGCACATAAATGCTGATGTGCAGTTATTTTGAACAAAATTGTCAATAGCTGTCATCACTGTGAAATAAAAAGGGGATCGGGGAATAAAAAGTCTACGTCATAAAATTGCCTTTAGGATTAAAAAATAATTAAACACATAACACTTTTAGAGGAACTAGTGGATGCAGCTGAATAAGTACAGTTCCTGACACTGATCAGCTGAAATAAGCTGGAGCTTTCCTTGAAGGTGACTCTTTTCAGATTGAGTCAGCATTGCTGTTTCACCATGAATAAGTAAATGGTCCTTTTTTTTGTCTTTTTGGGTTCTGTTTGAGATAAGATCAATTTGAGACTGAAGTGGATTGACTCATAGACTGTTAAATACCCCCGAAATCTCATTGACATGAGTGACAGCCACTGCCCTTCTCAGGTGGGAGAGTGAGAAGAATAATGGGCCAGTTGAGTAAGCATATGTAAATGTGTAAAATGTGCAAAGATTGGGTCGACTGAGGAAAGTGTATCAATAAAGTTGTCACGCTGCAACTTGCGGGTGGTAATTAGAAAATGGAAATCATCACTTTGGCAAAGAGTGAAGTGGATTTTTGCCATCTTATAACAATTCGAAATCTAAAAAAGTTCAGTTCAGAAAAGTTCAGAAGTGTTCAAACTAGAAAAAAAACAATGAAGTTCTATGTTAAAGGAGACATATCTCTTTACCTTTATAAAATGGAACTGCAATGCTTTGGTCTGAATTCCTCCTTATTGTAACTCCACAAGCCCCTCTTTCACCACTTGTCTGATGTGTGTCTCAGATCAACTCATTTTGACGCTGTCTCTTTAAATCCAAATGAGGCGCTTCACACATCGCCCTGAGAGAGGTTTACCTACAACTATATAGCGGCACAAATAAAAGATGTCAACAAGGAAAGACTTGTCCATCCAGCCTTACATGTTTGAGCAAGAGTCTGACCCAGAGCCAGAGGAAAATGAGGATGACCGCATTTAAATTGGTAAGTTCAGACCTTTATTTAGACATTCCGTCACAATCTGACATAATCTGTTGGGGTTTGTAACCTCCTGAGACCCAAGCTTTTTCTGAATGTGCATTTTTTTTCTTTCTGTAAGATAAGTATAATAACTAGACACTGTCATGGTACAGGAAGTGTTTTTTTGCAAAAAAAATATAATCCTTATTTGAGGACACTGGGTCACAAAATGTCATGCTTTTTGAGGAATACCTAAGCAATTACCATACAAAACTTGAGAAACTTCAGGATAGCCTTTCTGGGGGCTCTATTTTCCTAGTTATTTTGGCAATACAGCAGCCAGCTGTATTGCCAAAACCAGAGCAAGATTAGTGAAGTGCATTATCAACAATTTTCAGGTTGCTGTTCAGTTTGAAGAACGTATTACATGACGTAATGACAGGAAATCGCAGACCGTTTGACCAGAACATCATTGGTATAATTAATTAGTTGAACAAATGTACAAATGTGTCGTGTTTGCGTGGGTTTTCTCCGGGTACTCTGGTTTCCCACACCCTTAAAAACATATACAATAGGTTGCCTTCAGGCCCAGGCCTCCCTTGAAAAAGAGATCTGAGATCTCAACTAGACTTGCCTGGTTAAATAACGGTAAATAAAAAAATAAATGTACCACTTGGAAGAAATATTTGCGCTTGTGAACTGTTCTAAATATTTCCAGATTTGTTTAACAAAACATTGTGATCACATATACCACTTACACTAACTATATACATTTGTAAACTCTTATAAATATTTGCAGGTTTATCCTAACTCGTAGCACAATTATTTACAAAATTATAGCCCCAATGTCCTCAAATGAGGACTTTATCTTTACTGACATTGTACTTTGCTTCATTTGTAAAAATATATATATTTTTGCATGTCTTATGAAACTAAAGATGTAACTGTGCATATGCTGTTTTCAAGCGTGAAATGTAACTTGGATTTTTACTTTGGCCATTTTTTTACCAAAGTTGTTGTAGAAGCTTTTCACTGGGATCCCTGTCATCTTGTTTTTACATAAATTAGTGTAATATTGGCTGTGTCTCAATTCATGGGTTGCAGCCGATTCGGCCGCATTTGTAGGCCACTTACGTCACTATCCCGCGCCTCGGCCTGTCCCAATTTGTCGGTGCCTACGAATGCG
>JAUBOC010000011.1:15203601-15214619 GCA_032275365.1 Anablepsoides cearensis | reverse complement strand
TATATATATATATAAAGAAATCATCGTGTGTGTGTGTTTGCATGTGTGTGTGTGAGGGGGGGGGGGGGTAACAAATGCAGTAAATGTTTATAAACAGTTTAAAGGGTTTGGACATTGAAGATGGATGGAATGGAACAGATACCCATTCATTTTCAACTAGAAAAAAATGTCTGAAGAGACTAAATATCTCAGAAAGTATAAATTGCTGAAATACCAAAGGTCATAGCTGGGATCTCCTAAATGAGCTGAATGTTTTGATGTAGAATTTTTTGAAAAAGCATGTGCCAAAAAACAACAAAAAAAAAAACGTATGGAAGGAAAAATGGACGATCTCAATAAAAGATCCCTTTAAAGGATGATCCATGTCTTGGCCGCGATTCAAACAGCAGACAGACACATTCAGCAAAGAGCGGAGAACGGCGGGTGGATGTTGGAGCTTAATGCCAGATTCTCTTTCATGAGCTGGTGTTTGTTTTTATGTCAATTAACAAAACAAGGGTTCAGCATAATGAGGCTAATGAGGAAGCGTCTCATTTGGCTCTGCTTGTTTAACGATCTGTCAGTGGAGGACCAAGACACGCTCATACATGCGCACACATTTTCTACATCAAGGCGAGCGTAAAACGTAATGGTGCGGTATAAATTAGACAGCGAGGAAGTCTTTTGACTGAGTCTTAACCAAAAGTCAGTGCTGAAAAATAAAGGCCAGAATTAAAAAGGGGGATTAAAAAAAATCTTTTTAAATAGTTGGAAATAGTTACAGAAGAGAAGAAACGTGTTTCGTAGCGGTATAATTTCTCCACACTGATCAAGTTGATTGTTTAAATTAATAATCAGTCAGAGTCATCACACCCAATAATGACTGTAATCACAGTCTGTTTCATGGCTGATGATGAGGACTCTCCATTTCCATTTTCATCATGTGTACGGTTGTCTGTATGATCTACCTTGTTGTGATGTGCTGAAGGCTGACGATGCTGATAAGGGTAATCAGCAGTTATTAACAGCATAAAGAGAAAGAGGCTATGTGTGTATTTGTCTGTGTGGGAGCCAGGTTCAGGATGTTTTAGTGCACATATTAGTCCAGTTTAGAGGCTTTAGTTGCAGCTGTGTCAGGGTTGGCTCAGGTCAGTGGTGCTGGGTTCGCAGGGACAAAGTCTGCAACAGTAAACAGTTTTACAGCTGGGAGAGTTTAACTTAGATATTCACATCAAATGAATACATGTTTTTTTTTAATATTTGTTTGCTGTGCTCTCATTAAAAACTTTTGATGTGGCCCATCACTTCAAGCCAAAGATTAAGTCTAATTTGGTTAAAATGAAGCATGTTTTTATTCCTGGATTTGTAAGATATATTTTGATACCTGAATCATGAGCGGTTCAAGAGATATGGCTTGGTTTGTTTTTCTAATCAGAATAATCCATTGACATTTGGTCTGAATCCAATTTTAGGTTATTCTGAGGATTTCTTAAAAGTAATTTTCAAAGAGAAAGCCCTAAATAGTACTTGAGTATTACGATTTCTCAGCCGAAAAGAAAAAAATGCTGCTCCTGCAGGGAAAAAAAAATATATATATATATGTGTTTTATTTGCTCAAAATCATGTTTTTTGTTCAAAAAAGTGCTTCAAAACATTATCTTTTGAAACTAGGTTCCGTGGAAAGAGTGTGAATAATTAATATCTTACATGTTGCAAATAGCTTTTTAAACTTCAGTTTGGAGAAATATGAAGTAAATCAAACTGGACTGATTAGTTAAGGCTCAGGGGCGGAGCCAGGACCATCTGAAACAAATTTTACAATTTTAACAGCAGTTCATACAAATATTATTTCACAAACCTTTAATATTACAGTGCAGTTTGCATTATTATTCCAAAAAGGGAAAAAAAAGATATTTATTTGAAGTGCTACTGCTAGCTGCTGCTGCCACTTTTTGCACTTGCAAATTTAGTTTTGCACTTGCAAAACTCTAAATGAATTCCGCACACATACGTTGACTTTACCTCCTCTCATTGTTGCAAATTCAGGATCTGGTTGTAGTTTTGTAACCAGAGTCTGCTCATTGTGTCTGGATTTTATCAGTAACTCTGCTCCTAATTGTTCACAGTTTTTTCTTCCAGCCTGAGCTTCTCTGGCGTAAGAGCCCACAACCTCTTTGAATGGATGTTTTTCATTAAGGCCTAATCATATTTCCAGGACACTCAAGTTACTTGCTCGGCCTGAAGTGAACCACAGACTGAAGTCCACTCAAATGTGTGACAACAGGTCACGGGGGTTTGTTTCCTTACCTTCCTATTTGATTACTGTTTCTGTGTTCTGAATGGCTGAACACGGAGTCACACAGCAGTATGAAATCTTTATCTCCATCTCTCTCAGGCACAAACGCACACAGTGAAACTTAAAATGGTCCAATTTCTGCACACCACCAGCTGTTTATGCCTAACTAAAGTGCCTGTTATACAGACAGCGCTGTATCTGTGTGAACCTTCAGCATACTTTCCCATGCTGCAGGTTAGTTAATGGTTAACTCGGCTTCAACAGCCCCACAGCAAAGTGGCGAGGGTGGGCACGTTCTGACTTTTTTAGTTATCAGCCTGCTTATTCAACCAGGGCTACACACATTCCAGCCTGGCAGCAGGGATGCGAGAACAGCTGATGATGGATTAACAGAGAGAAACTTTTGGCTTGGTTTAGAACTGGGAGATGAACTCTGTGACTTGGTTCGTTATCGTTCCCTCACCAAAACCCTCACTTTCCTCCCCGCTCTGCCTGTCATCCTCTGACACATAATCCTTCAGCCACTCTGTTATTTTCTACACGTTGACATACACATTTTATTTTTATCTATTCCTGCTCCGCTTTAAACCACATTATCGCACACATTCAGCGTGCCACAGCTCTTAGAGTAATTTTAGTTGTTGCTTTATTCATTTGTTTCCATTCTGTGATGTTATTTTTTTGTCTCCATCTGCACATTTAAGAATTATTCAATCTTTTGCCATATTTCTTTCAATCTTTTCCCATATTTCCTGCTCATCTACATGCTGGTCTCTCTCTGCTTTCTTTACATTGTTATTTTTTTGTCTCAGTTTGTCTTCTCGGTGGCTGTGTGGCATATAAACTTTGCATCGTAAGGATGTTGTGTCATACGCCGTGTTTTCCCCCCCGCTTGTCGTGATCAATGATTCTCGTTATCTCGCATGCTCTTCTTGCTATTGTGACTGTGACAGTCGATCAATATCCTTAAAATAGACACTCATTGCTGACCATGTTCTTCTCCATATGTATGAGCTGACAGATCAATAAAAGGAATCCAACCTCATTTATGTCACTTACAGACGAGCTTGTAAAGAGAATTATCCTCAGTAATTATCTGTGAATATAGTGTGCATGTACATCATCTAGTTGAGTGATCCTGATGAAGAATAATAAAAACAGCAAATAGGTTCTCATGACCTTTAGATTTTGACAATTTGGAATTTAAAGACACAAACTATAAAAATAACAAAATCACAAAACACTATTTCCCAAATAAAATGTAGAATAATGCTTTATGCATCAGTTTTCAAATCTACTCACCAGATTAGCTTGGTAATATTTATTTTTATTTATTTATTTATTTTTATTTATTCATTTCATTTCATTTAAAAACAAATGCTATACATACAAAAAAAAGAAACACAAATAAAATGAAAGGTAGCAGAAAGAAGAAAAAAATTCTTATTAATATCTGCCCCTTTTTTTTCAAAAATAAATAAATTCAAACAATAATAGTTTTCAAATAACAAAAAACAGAACAAAAACTTCAACTCCTTCTTGTACAATAATTCTTATGATTGGACATTATACAATTTTATATGTCTTCAACAACCTAACTTTTATCATTCTCTTAAATATATTTATTGAGCCCGCATTTTTATATTCACTTTCCAGATTATTCCACAATCTTATTCCTTGTACTGAAGTACATCGGTCCTTTCTTTTGCAATACGTTATTATGCTGATGTTTCATTCATATTTATCACAATTTTGAGTCAGACATTTTTTGTGCAGGCAGATAAAGAGCAAAAGTAGGTTTTATAATAATAAAAAAATAGTTCCTTACAAAAAAAAAACTTAAACAGAAATAAACTTTATCAACAATAAAAAAAGCCTAAAAAAAGAAAAGGATAAACAAAAATAAAAGTGTAGAAGCAATATATTGACACTTCTCTTGGGCAAATACAAAGTGTTGTGCTAAAATGTGACAAAGCATTCTTAAAAAATAATTAAAAAGTAACATATAGCGCTAAAAATAAATCTCAACACAAAGTGAAAGTCCTCATTGTGTTGAGTTTCTACTGAAAAGCTTTTCACAAAGTCACCTTCCATCCTCTTCCTTCCTCCTGATGCAGACTCTGTGCCTTGTTCAAGTAAACACTTTATAATGATGTTTGTTCTGATGATAAGGAGGGAGAGCAGGAGCAGAGAAAGCACAGACAACAATAGGATCAGATGAAGCATCATTTGATGAACATTATGGCAATGATGGCAATGTCAGATTAAAGATAAATTAAAGATTATGTCTTTTTCAAAACACGTGTATCTGCTTGAACTTTAAGAGTTATGATATCTTAGCAGATTTTTCCCTTTAAAAGTAATAAAAAATACAAATATTAAAAAAGTGATTATCTCTCTTCTGGACTCCCGGCTATGGATATGTAACATCCTCCTCTGCCTCTGATGCTTTTATTTGCTTTTTCTGGGGGTTTAAAAAATATATATTTTTTTTACTATTTTAGATAAAAGCACAGAAACCTTTAGAAAAAAAGAAAAAAGCAATGCGATAGCCCAGGTGAACTCAGCCTTCCAGTGGATTGCTCCTGCCAGGGTAGCACAGAGGAATGTTTGCTGTAGTGGTCCCATGTGTGCAAGCAGCAGAGGACCGGTTTGCTACATCACAGATCTATTGTTGAGGCTTGGCTGCAAAGGCTACCAGTTGGCCCTGACACTCATGCGTCTTCGTATACAGTCCCAGCAGTTAGCGACTAACCATTCTGTCATTCAGACAGCCAGCGTCTCCCCTCTGCTGCTTTAAGGAGAGCCAATTGAGCACTAAATTCCTGCCCCACTAATGTTTTACACTGACTGCATTTCAAATCATTTGAACCCGTACGAGACACCAGAAAGGGCATTACACTTCTTGTCAATTTATTTAAAACAGCACCGTCTTCTCCAAGCTCCCACCCGAACACCGGCCGCCTTCAGACTCAAGGAGAATTACAATCAAATGCAGAATCAAGCACATACTTTATCTGTGACCCTCGTCTAACTCTACGCCCACATCATTTTAGCTGAGGTCAGTCGCCCTCATTGTTCTGGTCGGGTGGGCAGGAATTAAGGGAGTGAATTCAGCCTTTTTTCTTCTGCACTTGTAGACCATGTCGCATTGTTTTGCACAGGATGCTGCTGCTTATGATATTAATATCACAGCTTTGGTTTAGGATTTTACCCAGTTGAGACTATTATTCCTTAGTCATTTGGGCTAATTATAATATCCAGAGTGTGTGATTCAGATGATGACGTGCTTACTCAGTGCACCCCTGAAGTGTCCTTTTTCTTATCTTTGTGGTGTCTTTTCAAAGACATTATGAAACTTTGTACAGGTGGTGGTATCTAGGACTTGTTCACTTTGACATCAAATTAAAATGCAAAAATGCATAGTCTACCCAGCAAGTGTTCTCTTGTTTCAGACAGAGACCTTTAAAGTCACAGCCTCTCATTCAGATCCAAACACAAACCCAGCATACAGTTTAAAACAAAGCATCAGATTTTGAAAAATGTCTGTGGATGCTAATAGATGTTTGTTTTTCTAAGCTATTTTTTATTCTGACAAAAGGAAATGGCATATATGCTACGTGGATGTTTTGAAGATTATTACCTTTTTAGAGCAAACCATCTTCAACAGACCCAAAAATACAAATAAAAAAAGTTTACCCTAAACACCTTAAAGTTGTTAATTTCAAGTGTTTTTTAATCAGTGTAATGAAAACTCATGCTTTGCCTTCAGCAGTTTTAATTTTTTTTCTTGTTAATTTTTTCTTTTTCTAAAGTAACAATAAAAAAACATACAAATCTTTATAAAAATGTCCCTTTTTATTCACAAGGCCACAGAATGCATTATTTTCAAATTATTTCCAAAATAGGCCATATTACATAAAACAAAATTAAACTACATATTTCCTAACCAGTCAACACTTTGTTTAGCATACCAATAAATAAAACTTGGATATCCAAAACAAAAACAAAAACAAAAACAAAAACCAAACCAAACCAAACCCTGAAGTTAATTGTTCCCATTTTCCAAGAAGTCAGTGAACGCAGCATGGGATCATCTGAAATCCGCAGCCCTTCCTGTTGTTTGGACGTCTCTCTTTGGTGAGTCGGAGTAGTTTTATTTATGCAAAACTTAATAGTATGTTTGTGTATTGGCTGTATGGTAATAGTTTGTCTGTGTATATTTACTAATTAGCGGTATGCTACAATGAATTAGCCACTGATATTAATGTTGGAAGATAGGGTGGCTAAAAACATGTGCTTTGTTGATGCTTTTGGGGCAGTAATTTAGCTGCCAGCTAACAATATTGTTTATTTAAGATATATATTTACATAATTAGTTATTAATAATAGAATAATTAAGATTTCAGCAGGTGTTTGAGATTTGGTACAAATGAAATCATATGCAGGAATGTCATTAAACCATAGGTGAAATTATTTAATGTTGTTCACTCAGATTAATTAATAATTAACAGTCATTTATGCCTGATATTGGTTTAGTTGGAATTATGTATTTTGATTTTGACAAACTACAGACATTTTGTAGTACAAGAAATAAACTTTCACTTTTATGCCATTGCTTTTTGTATTTTAAGTTTTATTTTCTTAGTTTTCCAAATTGACATGCAGCCAGATTTTTCTTGATTTTTTTTTTATTTTTATGTAAAACTAAACCAAAGCCATGTAAAGAGGTGTGAAGAGGTGACATCTGCTGCTGCTGTGCTTCAACAAATGCTTCATCAGTCAAGGAAACGTATTCACTGCCTTTACTAAAGTGCTTTATACGCAAAGCATGGCAACACTCTTGACACAGTTTATCACTTTAGAGTTCATTCTGTTGAAAATGCGTGTAACTGGCTTCCTGCTGGATGTGACACAATCTACACACAAGGTGTTGGTAAAATGGCATCGCGGCAGTAAACCAACAGCAGCTTTGTTGTTGTTGTTTTGACAGGATTTGCAAAGCAGTGGGTTACTTGTGATCTAGCAATGCATACTAGTGTTGACACAAAAACCTGTCTGAAATGTTTTGCTGTCGACAAAGCAGGTTAGATCTCAAAATTATTCTGCTTTTTCTCTTTGTCTCCACCTACGATCCCCACCCAACTTCAACATGGAAGTATATTGCATTTGAGGGATTTTAAAAAAGCCAAAAAAAATATATATAATTTTGTTGTATTGAAAATTTGACAGGTTGCTAAAATATACACGTAGTTAAAAAGAAAAAGAGAAGAAAAACTGCAAATTTTACTTTAACAAGGCACTACATGTTTAAATTCTAAAAGTTGGGGCATCTGACAGTTTGTTTTAATAATAAACAGAAAACAGTTTTAGTGCTCAGTATGGGATCACCATATACTAGTTGTGATTTTTTTTTATCACTTCTTATTTTAGAAGTGCAAAATGTGCATAATAAACAAGATTAATGGTTGAAACTGTTGTTTGCATTGTTTACATTTGTTACCTGCAAATTATGTCTGACAAGATAAATATATACATTTTGGATTTCAGATTAGCCATCTGCAGCATCAGCACTTGAAAGGAAAAACTGGAGCCTATATGTTACTAGCAGCAAAGAAAAGTTCTCACTAACAATGCTACTGGGAGTTAGCATTTTGCTATGGTGCATTCACTGACTGATCAGCCAGGTAATTGGTTCCAATTCCTGTATAGCTCAGTATGGGGTGTGTGACCTGCTGAAAAGGAAGATGTTTTGCGATTTTGTTGTGTTTTACCTTAACCGTACAACAAAAGTTTTATGAAGACTTTAGGAAATTGTGGCAGAAAACAAAGAAGCAAACATATAGAAGTAGATTATTGGCAGGTGCAAATAATTTCTTGTCATGCAGCTGGTTAGTAAACAAACTACTCAAAAGTGGTTTTGGTATGCTGAATGAATATGTGGATGGGTAAATGAGGGCACAGATTGTGTTGTAAAGCACTTTGTATTGCCTTGCTGCTGAAAAGTGCTATATAAATAAATGTTACCTTACTTTACAGTATCCTGGTTGGATAAAAGGCGCTATATTAAAACCAGTCAATATACCATTTTGTTCTAAGACAAGAAAAGTGACTTTATTCTTCATTTCTTACATCTTCTGCAGTACAATTGATCTGGTTATGTTATAGCAATATGTAGTGATTTATTATATCTCATTTCTCTACACATTATTATACATAACTTCAGTTAATGATAGTAGTAGATAAGGAAATATATTTAACTGTGTTTTGAGACATAACAAGAGGACCAAAACATGATGCAATGAACTCTGTAACAAATTCAGGAAGTGCAGCTTTCTTTTCTGGTTTTGAAATTTTAATGGAAGCACTGGACCATGCACTGCATCTGACTGTCAAATGCACAGCTGCAAAACAGCATAATTGCAAAGCTATTTCTCCAAAATGTGGCGTCATTTCATGGTTCTTAGATATTACGCTCTGTGTCACAACCCAGATCAATAAAAATGTTGGAGTACAATGTAGGCAGGCAGGCTTTCTAACCATGTCTTATTAAACGGCTCAGTTCTGTGTGTTTCTGGGCTCTTCTTTGTGTTTGATATCTCATTTGGCATTCCCTCTGTGTGCAGCCCTCGTTATCGTATTCCTATGGAGTGCACTGGCATTTGACATGCAGACTCTGGCAGCATTGCAGATCAACTGCCTCTCACAGCAGCATTCTCTCTTTGTCTTACTGTGTCGTTTCCTCTCTATCCCGGCTTGCCTTTCTCTTAGAACCTGAAGCTGGTAATGGACCTGGGGGCTAAGACTTGCTCGAGCCTCAATTTGATTTTAATCATATCACCTTGAGGTTAGAGGTGTGTGTATATCTTTATGTGGTATTGAGTGGGACAGTGAGAAGAAGCATTTCTGCTCCTCTGCAAAGGTTAACGTGCATTTCACATTGATCCCCCCCAATATGAACGAGCACTTATTTAGAAGCAATTATTTTAAGCAGGTCATGACTGTTTTGCTAATACTTTATATTATGATGCAGATTTCTCCTCTTCAAGCT
Source organism: Anablepsoides cearensis (assembly GCA_032275365.1). NCBI lineage: Eukaryota > Metazoa > Chordata > Actinopteri > Cyprinodontiformes > Rivulidae > Anablepsoides > Anablepsoides cearensis. Next base: position 15,205,293 of record JAUBOC010000011.1, on the reverse strand, counting down.
TTATAATGTCATGTACTGCAGTGTAATTAATTTGAAGTGTTTTATACTCCCAGGAGCTATGTTCAGAAATAGTCGAAGGTAAAAATCGTCTAATACCTCAAGGCCATTTTAGGTTACAAAATATTTTATGTAGTGAGTAACTCAGGTTTTGAGTAGAAAAAAAGTATCTGAAATTGCCCATTTAAAGTAAAACTATTGATTTTATTTATTTTATTTTTACATGAAATAATCCTTGATTAACTATTTTTAAAGCTCTAACTCATTTATTAGATTCTATGCATTAATAAGAATTCAACTAAATGTCAAATCCTTCATCACATAAAAGCACTGGGCTCTCTGCTGCTCGCTAAAACTGAACTAATAACTTTTTATATAAAGATTGTTGAAGTAACTTTTTTTTTTGCCTTATTGAAAAGTGCTTTCTATAGGTCAGAGTTGGCATTTGGAATTCATCTTGGTGGTGTGCTCATCTGCATTTTGTCTAGATTACATTGAATTAAAAAGAAATGGCAAGAAGGCCTTTGATCGCTGCAGGGTCTTTTTGTCTTTTGCATAAGTGGCCAGTGAGCTGCTTATATGTGAACATTGTCCCGTGGACTGTGTTAAAAAACATCTTAAACATTCTGTTACTTTTAACGTTCACTTTTCAACTTCATATGTAAATATGCCTGAAATTCAAGCACAAACAGTGTTTTAAACTTATAGGAATGGTGGTTTATGTTATCAGTATTGTATGTTGGTTGAATTATTACAGCTGCCTGTGTGGTCCTTCTCTCCCCTTCTGTTTGAAACTAAAATGAAGCCATTGTTGATACTGAAGGGGCTGTTAGATTTTAGAGAGCTAACACAGTGTGATTGTATGATTCAGTCCTGTTTTGTCTTCAGAAAAACATACTCCAAGACCCACTGTTTGTGTGCTGGGGAAAAACTTTTTGTCCTTTTTTATGAAAATGAAAGAAAACAGAGCAAGCAAGTAAAAGAGTCCAGAAAATAGCAGCTTACTTTTCACCTGACTTGCATGTAGAATATCTCATCACCATGAAAATCCATGAAAATTAAATTTATCCAGGTTTGTAAGACCAGAATATAGTTACAGCCTCAGCTGATTGTCACTCAGTACAAATATAACCTGTATTCAGGTTAGGTTAATCAGAGAATGCTGTTGGGATGCTGGGAGTGAAACCAATTAATTACAGACAAATTAAATTGGTGCCAGAAAAATGAATGTAACGAAGTGTAAACACACCCAGTGATGCGGTTGAAAAGCGTGACTTTTTTTTTTTTAAAGAAATCGTGGATTAACGGAACTAAATTTTATTTAGAGCAGCAGCAAATGACGTATCTGTAGTTATTTTTAAAAAACGTGACAACAAGCTCACTCACTCGTCTGCTCCACCGAGAGCTGGTCCAGGCTGGTGGGAGGAGGGGCATGTTCTGAACAGGCCAGCTCAAAATGTCTGAATCTATAAAACTAATATTACCCCCAATAGCTCCCTGTTTATATGTGAAGCCAGCGAGGAGGAAATTCCCCTGAAATAAAAATCCAAATGATTATAATTTGACCAGTAAAGGACCAGGGGCCTCATGTACAAAGACTTGCGTGGATTTCTTACTTAAACGTGGCGTACGGTCAAATCCAGAAAACTGCGTACGCACAAAAAAATCCAGATGTATCAAAGTGTGCGTACGCTG
>JAUBOC010000011.1:15150245-15162885 GCA_032275365.1 Anablepsoides cearensis | reverse complement strand
TCTTCTACATGCTTTGCAAGTGGGAAAACCTGAAAAATCAACAGTGTATCAAATACTTGTTCTCCCCACTGTATACTGCATTTAGAAATTCTCAACTGCTGATTTTAAAAATAAATTTATACACACACTGTCTCAATATTTACCTAAATGTTTTGATAATTTTTTTTCTAAAACTTGCTGTTGCATCATTAAAGAACAGGGTGGAGACCAGTGTTTTACAGTAGGGGGGTGTAGTTGCACATGACTGAACATGGCATGCTAGATTAAATGAGCATAAGTGGATTACAATGAGGATTTTCCCAAGCTCACACATGTGCAGATTGACTCGCAGTTACTGGGTTTTGTGGCATCGAGCTGTTGCTTCTGTTAGTGTTTTATAATTTAGCAGCAGTGCATATTTTCTGACGTGGTCATCTTCAACATGACTAATGAATCAAATTAAGATAATATCTTGATCCAGATAATAAACTCTGAAGCAGATGCTTTAATCATTTTCTGCTTCAATTTGATCTGGACTTTGAAGCTAAAAAGATGGTTTATAGTGATATAAGTTCCTGTAAACTAGCTTGTCTTTTGTTTTTCTTGTTGTATATCCAGTTGTTGATGCTGCCACATGGCCCATAACAATAATTCAGCCATTACCTCAGGCTGAATCAGTAATTAACTGTGCGTTATAAGAGCAGCAGCTGCTCGCTCATTTCCAGCTGATGATGATTGTGTTACACAGTAGCACCTTCAGTCCTTATAAATGAGCTTTCTTTCTGCATTTTTTTACCACTGTTTAAAAATAATAACAATTTGTATTGCGTGGAGTAGATTTTGAAGAATAATCAAATAACTCAATAAAATTCCATTTTTCTGAAAAGTTGGGAAATTTCCTTAAAGTTGGTAAAAACATATATTTCTAATGCATTTAAACCTTTGCTTTGTAAATGGAGAAAAAAAAAATCACGTATAGGATTTGAGGCCAGCGGCACACTCAAAATCTGGATGACAAAGACAACAAAAGAAAAAGAACTTCAAAGAATACAGATGTCCTCATTCCTCTGATAAAAATCTGATGATGACAGTGACCGCTAATAATAATAAATAAATCTAGCACTCAGAAGGAAGAAAAACTAATCCTAATCAATTAAATCTTTGAAATTAGGAAGAGGTTTGTTTGATGTTGGCATCAAACACTATATTTGTTTATATACTGTAAATTGTTAGAGTCGTAGATTAAAAAAAATAGATATAGGCTTCAGTTTGAAGTCTCTGTTGCTGAATACTTCCTGGTCTCTCTTAAGATTAGGTTTATAAACTATGTCACAACTCAAGTTTTAAACACATTTTTAAAGATTTAGAACGATGAAAATATTTCTTTCTAAATATTTTACTGTCTACTTCTACAGTATTTTATTTCACATGGTTTGCCTCAGTGTGTGAATGTGTGTGTGACTGGGCAAATGTCTGTATGGAGTCCTTGGACTTGATAAAATGCTATATAAGTTCTAGTCATTTACAATTTACCATTAGTGACATTTGCAAGTATCTTCTATGATTTGTTGGTTTCCAAAAATTTTTTTGTGATTAGACCATCTAAATAAGACCTTTAATAGAATGATATAAAAAACATGCAAATACAGTTGCATAGTGTATTTCTTAGGTAAAAAGCTTTATTTTGTTTCGTCTTTTGTGGTCACAGGCCTTTATAAAAGGTAGGCTTGATTTGATAATGACGTTACTTCTATTTATGTTTTTAATTTTATGGCTTCCACAATTACCTTTTAAATGGATCAAAACAAACATGAACATTTTCACCTGTTTCCAAATTTTCATGCTTGTGTGCAAGTTATTTCTTCATTGTTGCAGAATTTAATTTTATGTATGCATGTAGTAGATGTTTAGCTTCTTTTTTAAAAAAAAAACTAAACTGCATGAAAGCAAACAGACAGATACACAAAAAATCTGAAGCATAAGACATTTCCAACCCAAGAATTTGTGATGTCTTCTGATTTCAACTATAAGTGGGACATTTTTGTGAAAAATGTAGATATGTGCAGTCTCAAAATGTTTTGAGTAAAACTAATCTAATGCCAACTAATTCGAGGTAATTATATCCCTCCTTAATATAGTACATCAAAATTTCAGGAACAGTGCGATCGTTTATATTAATCAGTTGAGTAATTGCGATTATTTAATTTTTCTTCTGTGGCATGCACATTATACTGACAGACAATCCCCTCATATTCTTGTAGAGAAAATGTATTTTCTTGCTTTCTTCAAACATAACTCTTTCTTTTTACCCAAGTCGAAGGCTCTGCTCTGCTACAACCATCTATAAATTAGACAAATACAAAAACAATAAAAATCTAGCTTGTGTGAATATTTGTGCTGTTTTTTTCCTTTAACAAGTTTTGCTTTACATCTCTGCACCTTCAGCTGTTTTTTTATATTTTCTGTTTTAAACCAGCAAAGATTTTTAAATGAATTCATTGCTGTGCATCTGTTTGTGGGTGTCAGCATGTGGTTTTTAGTTCTGTTGTCTTACAAAGAGAGGATGTGATTTCTTTTTTTTAATGGTTGCTTCTGAGTGAACAGGACATATTTTAGGTTTAGAGTCAATATTTCAGGCTACAGTTAGGGATTAAGTACTTGCGACTTTTGCTCTCTCTTTTTATTTTTTATTTTTTCTTAGTCAAATGTAACTAAGGCTAATTATTTGGAAATGCTTTAATTAATTACAACCATGTACATAAATACTCTGAAGCTCCTGGTATCAAAACATAAATGTAATATGCCATAGTTTTGGTTGAATAAATAATTAGTATAAAATACATTAATGAGCTTACAGTATATTGTGGATACATTAGATTTAAGTTTTTGCCTTTTATACTGTGCTAATTTTGTTAAATGCAGAATATAATGGCTTCTTTTCTTCACATTTTCCCCACGCTAGCTAGCATACCTGTGAAAACAGAGCTGCTGCAATTACTGTCATGATTACATATTGGCTCACTAAAGTTTCTCTGAATTAATAATGCACATTTGCTTGTAGGCACAAATTTATATAACTGAAAAATGGTCATCTGACTAAGAGTTCGTATTTACATGTGTGTTGTTGTTTTTTTGATTACCTCAGCGCGGTAAACACTACTGGCCTTTAAAATGACCTTTTTATAAAAAGTAATAAATGATAGAGAAACCCTGGCCATACCTGTGAACTTATTATAACTGCAGGTTTTACTTAAGAGAACTCCATCAAAGCAAATGTGACTGATCCTTTTTATATTCACTATATACACCCCATTGCAAATAAACACATTTTTCTACCTAAATTCTATTAAAAGGCAAATAACTAGTTTTGAACACAGCTGCACGATATAAGCAAAAATGACGAGACGCCTAACCTTCTCTGTTTTGTCTTGCCTTTGCAGAAATGTTTAAAATTCAACGTGGATGCTCCAATCTGGCTGTCCAAGCAACGAATCCTGTGCACACTCAACCAGAGCTTGAAGGATGTACTCAACTATGGCCTGTTCCAGCCAGCTTACAATGGCAAGGCTGGCAAGTTCCTGGATGAGGAAAGACAGCTTAGGGAATACCCCTTCCCATCGTTTGCTCCTGTTCCTTACCTGGAGGTAGGTGTGGATCATCAGTGTAAAATACCAATGAGTGTGACCATAAGAGAGCACGTGCCGCTCCGCAATACCTAATACAAGTCAATGACTGCTGTGGAGAGTGGAAACGTATATTTTACTACTACAATTAATGTTATTACAAATCTCAATTGACAAAATACTAAAATTACATTCCCCTCAACTTATTGTATAAAACTTAAAGTGAAACCAGGATTTATTTATTAACAGAAGCATTCACCTGTGTTATTTTAAATAGATGTTAGTTGTTCATTCTGTCCTCCATCTTTCAGCTTGAGATTGTAAAACTATCTGAACACATTCATGGTGAATAAAACCTTGAATTGTTGTTTTTGTCGACCCCTAAATATTCATCCTGACTCGTTTGTGTTTGTGCTTTCTGTTTGTCTCTATCATAGTTTTTTTTCCCCCCCTTTATCATGCTGTGTCAGTCAAACTTCGGGACAATATTTCGGTCCTCAATGACAGTGTGTTGTCTTGAGCAGCTGTCGTCTCTCAGAGATAATTGCAGTGCTTGTCCATCATAGTTTGTGATCTGAGAAAATTGCAGGCACATAAAATCACTTCGCAAACAATGAACTAAAGTTGTCAGCCGGTTTCCTGACTGGCTACCTTCATTTTTCAATAATTTCGGAACGGCTCAACAGATACGCAGATTAATGCAGAGTAAAAAACTTCTGGTACGTTAAAGCAGTTTAGTTGTCTTCTGTGCTTAATATTATATAAAAGCTTTCTTTAAATGGTAATGTTAGAATATGTATTGTTTACAGCTGGTGTATTTCTGTGTTAATAGAGCAGCACATACAGACACATGGGACCACTTTCTGATCTGTACCAGAGCACGATGCTTATTAAGGGGTTTATGGTTGGACTTGCAATACTGCATCTTGCAGTTGAGTGAAATGGCTGTGAACTGTGCCCAGCGTGTGTGTGTGTGTTTTCTGTCTGCTACTATTGTGTTGGAGAAATGTGTGTTTGTCATTCCTTCAGGCCTAGAATGTGTAGAGATGATTGGCAGGTTGGGATTTGCAACTCAAAAATCCTTTTTCTCTCTCTTGGACTTACTCTGTTGGTTAAACATCAAATAGAAGTGCAGGGGAAAAAAATGCACAAAAACTGACCGAGCCCCCTATAGAATAAAACCTTATAAATAATCTGCCTCTCCAAATATGGATTGCTGATTGGTTGATTCAGGTTAGTAAGTTTAAACAATTGTGTTGTGTTGTTTAAGGTTGCCAGCTATTCCTAAAAATGTTGGTTTCCTGAAAATACTTGCAGGACAAGTTTATCTTGAAGTTACCAGTCAAACAATAATACAACTTGAATTTGACTTGTGGAGTCTTGTCTGAGACTATTCAGAGTATAAAACTTTTATTCCTGCACATTATTTTCATAAATGTATTAAAATAAGTTTCTTAAAAGATGAACAGCAACACATTAAAGATGAAATGTTCTTATTTTACTTGGTTAACTCTTTCTGACAAAACTAAGGTGTTCAGAAATGCTGAAACAGTGGATAAAAATTCTAGGGAATATATTTGGTTTACCTCAGTGATATTAAAGCTTTTTAACAGTCCAAATATCTTTATTCCTTCTGTGTCTGCTGCTGTACTAATTTAGTAGAAGTAATCATATAGTTTTGTCTGACAGGCTGACTCTACATGCTAATTTATTTTGAGTAGCAAATTAAAACTGTCATTAAAGGAATTTGTGAAGACACAAACAGAAGAAAAAAAAAAGAAAAGTAAAAACTTAAGCTGATTTTGTTTCATTTATTTCAGTTCCGCTACAAAAGACGCGTCTACACCCAGACCTACTTGGATGAAAAGCAGTTGTCAAAGCTCCACACAAAGGTAAGACTGAGCAGCTGTGGACTCTCTTTTTGTTTGGGAAATCCTGCATTCTGACTTAATGGGGGGAAAAAAAAAACGACTCGTTGCTTATTCAAACTTGTTAGAAAATACAGAAGTTAAAATCTAAATCCAAGGCACATTTCTATTGTCACATCTAATTTTCAGCTTCCACATGATTTATGTATTTATTTTCGGCTCAGCTGTAGTTTCTACTGATTTGTGACAAAAAAAGGTGGCAGCAAACATTAAAGGAAAATGTGTACCAGACGGTAATGAGACCATCCGTGTTGTATGGAGACAGTGGCACTGACAAAACGTCAGGAGGCAGAACTGGAAGTGGCAGAGCTGAAGATGTTGAGGTTCTTGGGAGTGATGAGGATGGATAAGATTAGATATAAAAGGAGACAAAAAATATTTGAATATTTCTGTCCTGAGGATGCTGGTTCAATTTTGGTCTCACATTTGAATGGAATACTCAGAAAGAGGGTCGTACACTCTGTGTATTGCACGGGTCATTCATGTGTAATTGAAATAGTCTCTTAAGGCTATGTGGACTGTTAAAGGTCTTATATAATGAGAGTAAGGCAAGCACCTAAAGAGCCATGTATGAGCTCACGCTAACAAGAACAGCAACACTTCAAACTTGATTTTCACTTGGTAAACCAGAAGACTTGAGTAAACAGATCCGTTGGTCTAATTCTCCCTGATATTGGTTAAAAAGATGGAACGTGGTCAGGACAGCAGACGCAGAGATGCAGAATAGATCCTAGAGCGGCTCAGTAATTCTGCAGAGACATCTAGACAATCTGGCAGAGGGTGAGTGTAGACCTTTCTCACAGCAGACATTTTAATTTGCCACAGTGGGAAAAGCACAGATGGAATTAATAACACTAATGATGGCTTAGTTGCCTTTGGTGTCCCACTAAACCATGTCAGAGGAGCAGCATGGACAACAGCAAGACATTTTCTCAGTGGAAAGCAGGCATTTCCTGCTCCTGGCTGTGGGTTTTAACCTCGGCCTGGGTCTTTATGAAGGGAGTTTGCATCTTCTTCCTGTCAGTGTGAGTTCCCTCCAAATAGTCCAGCGTCCTCCTACAGTCTTTAAACATGCACATCAGGTGGGATAAGTAATATGTTTAAAATATACACTGCAGGTTTGTAGGTCTGTATATAAGATATTTTAAGCCCAAACAAGTTATATTGCTATTCTTTAGAATCATATACTGTCTGTCTGTCTGTGTGTGTGTGTGTGTGTGTGTGTGTGTGTGTGTGTGTGTGTGTGTGTGTTACTGTGTAAATGGAACAGAAAGATAAATTAATGCAAATGCATAAGACCTCATTAAACAGCAGGCACAAATTATTAGTGTGAACTCTGTCTCTTTGTGGGTTTTCATTTGTTATTGAAACTTCATATGCTTATTTTGTAATTGCATATTACCCATGCCGCTTCACATCGTATTCAGATGAAAAGAGTACCCTAATGATACAGTAACTCATTTTTACAGCTTGTGTGTGACTAATGTTAAGGCATGTTTTGGTGTTTTCTGGTAAGGTTTTCAAATTCATGCTGTAGAAAACAGTTTGGCTTTGTAGTAAGCTTTATGCATATCTAAACGCTAAATAGGACATTAGGTCCGTCAATGCTATGAATTAGCAAATAATTTGTCAGAGTTCATTCATGCATTTGTTTCATTTGGTTGCAGTTTGGTTTCTATCCCTTTTGTAACAGGTGCAGATTGGCTTCATTTCTGCAGTGTTTAAAAAAATAGATTTGTCTTTTGGTGGAGGACTACAAAATGCTGCAGTGTTATCATGCAGCACTTTGTCACAGCATGTGTGTGCTCATGATATACACTAACTATGTAATTTATTGATAGCCTAATACTACCGGATGAAATTAGCTCTCCTGGCCGGATGTTGCCCAAGGGCTACCAGTTGACAATCACAACTGTAGCAAACAAAGTAATTATATTATATGGCTTCTGTGTCTGTTTAAAAAAAAACAGTCAACATATGGACACAGTTGTCACTGTTAATGACCAAAAAACCCACAATGTTTACTGGAATAACTTGACAAAAGTAATAGTAAATAAAAATGAACTAAAAATGAACCAATAAAATCACACATTGTGGTTCAACAGAATTATTAAAGAAACAAAACAAAACACTGAAACAGACCCAGACAATAATGATGGTACATCTGGAAAATTTTGAGAATGATTTGAGGGACATGTTGAACCAAGGTGTCCTCTAATTAGTATTGTAAGTTTTTTCAAACTTGGAATCAGTCTGCCAATTTAAAGGGTGACAAGCAGTTCCTGCCTCGTTTGATGACATGGTGTGTACCACACTGAACATGGACCACAGGAAGCGAAGCAGAGAGTTATCCCAGGAGATTAAAAAGAAAATGATACACAAGCATGTTAAAGAGACTATTTCCAAGAAGCTTGATGCTCCTGTGACTGCAGTTGCACATTTTCAGACATTTAAGGGTCAATAACAGAGGGGTACCAACAATTTTGTCTTTGTGTTTATCATTTTCCTTTGTTTGCCTGAGTCAAATTACTTGAATAAGTTTGCAAACTTCACTTGGGACACAAGGGGGTAAAATATACTGTGTGGAAGTTTGTGAAGAAAATTAGAAAATTCCTAAATTTGCAAGAATCCTCTGGTGAAAACTGTAGACGTTTTACAAATTTATAATGTAAAAAAAACAGAGTCCCTCTGATTTGTTGTATAATAATAGACAGTGATTTTGCATTGTGTATTTTCTATTAAAGATTCAGCATAATTGTGTGCGAGCAGGTTGGAGAAATCCAGGAATGAGAAGGTCATGAGTCAGGTTTTTAAATATTTGTCTAATCCAAGCCACTGTGGTAAGAACTGAGTCTGTTGGCTCCTGTTCTGTTCTGACACATCAAAGTGTGTGTGAGAGTTACTAAAGTGGCATGCACAAAAAAACATCAGTTCAGCTCAGCTGCAATTTCACTGGTATTTTCACACAACAAATCACCTATAAAACTATTTTTGTCTCATTTGGCCTGCCTCTCAAGTTTGCAGAAGTGAAACAAATACAATTTCAGAAGGAGAAGATGAGTGTAGATGCCTGCAACTAATATTGTATCACAGAATAAAAACTTGAAAGTGTGAGTGGTTAACTCAAAGCCCAATTTTGTTTGAAGTTATTATTTTCCAACAATAGTCTAGAACATCAGTCTTTTTTTGAAAGGATGACAGCGGTAATTTAGCTCAGCAAATGCCAGTAAAGTACAGTGTACTGTACAACGAACAGTATATTATTAGCCCACTTTTACTGAATTGTGTTCCTTGAATATTAAGTTGCCTGATTACAAAGTGTCCACCAGGCACTTACTGAAAAAAAAAATCATGCTCATTCATTTTTACAGTTTTATATACAGGGCTTGGTCGTAGTATTATAGCTTGCATTTTTTTTAAGGAAAATTGTGTTTTACTAAGAAAATGTAATACATCATAAAATTGATGTGTATTTTTTTTCTCAGAAAAAAAACAGATTTGTTTTTGCATAATGACTGAAAGGGTTAAGAGGGACAGCTTGTAATGGTTAATTTCTGCAGCCTTTGCTGTCACTATGCTCACCATTCATCCCACATCAAGCTGGTGTTCAAGCCAAAGGTCAAGCATTAGCCTACTTTGCTACCATGGGGTTCATTTGCTGCGGGCTAAAGTTTAAAATGAGGTCATAGTTGATAGGAATTTCCCATTCATTTTTTTTTCTCCCCTTTTGCCTCAATGAACTAGACTTCACCACCCTGTCACTGCCCTAGTTAATCATGCATGGTAGCTTTGTGGAAAAATTTAATAGTATACTTTTGAGAAGAGTCCATGCATGTGGGTTTTTGTATGGGTGGTGGGTCATGTAATGGGCAAGCCTGCAGAATAGATGGCTTTCTAATGTGACAAAAGGCTTTTAGATTAAATATTTAAATCAAACAAACTGAGCGACTGTCTGCGGTGTTTTGTGAGCAGTAAGTTGCTTTTTTTTTTAACTGGAGCAGAATAATTATGCCTGAGCTCACCGCACTGATCCATGCAGATGTGTGTGATAGAAAGATTGGTATCCTGTATATACATATAACTGTGAAAGAAAACCATGGGCATGTTGGTCTTAGGGAAGATAAGATAGAGGGTGGAAGGCGCTTGAGGCAAAAGAGTATTAGAGAGCATTTAATAACGCACTATTTCATAATATGGTCATGAATGCCACGGAGCACAGTACTGGAGCCAAAGCAATTTTTATACGCTGTTATCTTAAATGCCTTGTGAAATCACACACAATATCAAAGTATAAAATATGCCTGTTCTGTGGGGGGGAAGGGGAACCAGCAAAAGACTCATTTACAATAGACTCTTCATAAAACGTATAACAGAGTAATGTTATTCCTCCTACACTGGCATTCTGTAATATCGGAGACAGCTTTTGTATTTATGAATGAGAATTCCTGCATTATTTTCCAAGTTTAATAAAACTACACAAAGCATGTAGCTCACTGTAGGTGTAATTCTGTTACGAGAACGCCTGTGCGTTTTTATTCGCGTCTAAACAAATAGTGTTATTGCAACTAAAAGTAAATACGTGAAACATATTTACACACATGCATGCACGTCTTTATTCTAAAAGGCATCACTTGTCCTCATCTGTTTGCTCTTCCCTGTGTCTCATACTTTCTCTCCTCGACATATTTTCCCTCCCTTTTTTGCAGCTCCCCTCTCTCTCTCTCTCCCCAGCATTGTGCAAAAAAAAAAAATCACCTCTTTACCATCTGTTTGTGCATTTACAGAAGTCAGTGAGTGCCTGTTGGTTTGCTTGAGTGTTTGTGTGAACGACCATGTGAGCCTGCACGTGCTGCTTTGACAGGACGGAAAGGTAGGGAAAGAGAAGAGGGGGAGCAGCTGATGGGGAGGAGGAGGAGGTGGAGTGGGGGGGGGGGCTGGATGTGGCCATGTGGAGGATGGCCTGGCATGAAAACTGCAGCTGACCTACTGGACTACATGTGAGATGTGAGAGTGTGTGTGTGTGTGTGAGATGGGATCTGTTCTGGGCAGAAGACGACGAGCTGAGAGGAAAGAGAGAAAAACAGAAGAAGCTAAAAAGGCCAAACTCAACAGTAAGGTACCCTGACTCTTATCATCTTCTTTATTTCATTTAGCCACTAATTTAGGTTTAAAAACACTTTATATTTGTATCACTTTTTATACTTTTACTCCGGTTATACACAGACAGAACTCATCCCATCCCGACTACCTGTCTAAGCTCTTGAGTCACTCTTTGGCTTTGGTTCTGTTGTTCTGCTCTGCTGCTTGTTGGCTGTGTGAGGAGCTGGTGCAGTCTTATCTGAAACCCTGACAGAATGCTAATGTTGTTTTTTTTTTCTCTCCTCTGGTTCAGTTATTCACTGTTTGCTGCAATCGGCTTGTGTGAGTGTGTTTTTATCAGTGTTTGTGTCTTGATATGTTGTAGGACGTGTGCCAAACCGAGGCTAGTGTGAGTCGGGTGTTTAATGTTCTGAGGAAGTAATGGCACCACTTTTTTTCTTTTCTTTTTTTTTTGTCTTTGTGTGTTTATACGTGACCTTGTTGTACATCAGTCGATTCTCATCTCAAGAATGTGTCTATCTGCACATTTGAGGGTGTGTGTGTGAGTGGAGATGGTTTCACGCATGCCTGTGTGTGTAAGAGTACCTGTCAAAGTATCTCCCCAGGACAAAAGTTGCCTCATAATCTTTTCACTTAGCTGTCAGAATGCTCAGTATTTGTCACATCGTCATTTTAACCTCATGGATAGGGCCTTACGATGTGGAATTGTGCGAGAGACGAGACAAAACTATAAAATGTCTGCGTTTGATCCACTGTGTTTTGCATAAACACAGTTTAACAACCTATTAAACTGTATTCTGTGAAATATAAGTGTGGGTACTAGTGTGTCAGAGCTGTCAGGCTCAGTCAGTGAGAGTTCAGCAGGAGGCATCTGTCAGCAGGATGCCCTGCAGAATGTCTGACATGAGCTACCGCACAGCCGGGCAGCCTGCTTCACTTTTTAAAATCTACCCATTAAGTCAATTATTTGTTCAGTATGTACAGAGTTTATGAGAAATTAGGAGACGCAGCTTGACCCCGTGTCAATTTAGTTTCAGTGTGCTTACAATCCCAGTTAGTTTGCATTTCAGCCATCAGTGCAAAGCACATAAAGTGAGGTTTGTTTTTATTACGTTTTGGAAATTGCCGCACCATTCTTTGCTAGTTTTAGACACAACAATAACATATCTTGAGTTTTTGCATAAACTGAGCAGGGTATGTAAAAGAAGAGAGTTGGGGCAGATTGGTGATGGGATTAAAAAATGGAATTGATTGTGTTTTGTTGTGTATGGTCTAAAACCAGGCCATGTAGAAACTCTAGCCTGAGGCAGTTCATAATATGTGTAGTAAGTTCTGTGTGTTTTCTGCATGTAATCCCAAGCATTGCGTTGTACGTATTGCAGGATTTTAATTAGGTGCAGGTGTTATTTAGGCTTTGAAATGTAATTATCTTGTTTTGCATCACCCTAGTCATGAAAGGTGTTTGACAATCTCAATGTTTTATTTTCCCCCTTCATTAATTAAAGGGGGTCTGGGAAGTTTTTGATAATTTATATTAGACAGAAGGCAGTTGTTTGTTTTTTTTTGTTAAGTATCCAATCATTCTCCTCTGCATTAAGGTTATACTGACTTCTCCATGAGCTCTCCAAGTCTTTAGTTGATTATACTTTTCTTGCTGCATAAAAGCCTTGAATTTATCTTGTTAGCATTCTTTTCATTTATAGATAATATTGAGTCAGCAAATAATTATTTATCTAGTGAAAGTGATGTTTTCTGTAAATGTCTGTCCATTCATTGGACTTGAACAGATATTAAACATATTGGTGACAGAAAAGGTAGTGCTTTATCTATCTGTTCATCCATCCACCCATCCACACATACATACATACATACAGACATACATACAGACATACATACAGACATACATACAGACATACATACAGACATACATACAGACATACAGGTGCTGGTCATAAAATTAGAATATCATGAAAAAGTAGATTTATTTCAGTAATTCCATTTAAAAAGTGA
>JAUBOC010000011.1:15139513-15150145 GCA_032275365.1 Anablepsoides cearensis | reverse complement strand
ACTTTTTAAATGGAATTACTGAAATAAATCTACTTTTTCATGATATTCTAATTTTATGACCAGCACCTGTACATACATACATACGTACATACATACATACGTACATACATACATACATACGTACATACATACATACATACATGTACGTACGTACATCTGTCTACATACATCTACATGTCATGACAGGTCTTGATGTCATTTATTTCAGTACATGCTGTATTTTTATTGTGAAGTTTTTGTTAAAATAAATAGAAAATATTTTGGTGCCATTCTTTCTTTGTCTTTATCCCCTAACATTGACTGTTGCGATTGGAACAGTGCATTCTGGTCTTTGCAATTTACATCCAACACTCCTGGAGTTGCTCTGCCAGAGATGTATAAATTGGATGAGTTTGCAGAACATGCTTTCCCACCTTCCGGTCAATTATGTAGTTACTGTTAAGCAACTCTCGTTAGCCCTAGATGTCCATCCAGCAGAGTTCCTGTATGACTTGTGGACAACTGTTTTGTTATGAACTATATATATGTATGTTGATGACTAAAACATAGCATATTATTCCTTTCAGCATGTGTTCAACTGTTACTGAAAAGTAGAATATGTTTGCAGGTTGACTGATATGTTGTTTGTTTAGCCTTGGTCATATGAGAAATTGTCGGCCAGGGACTGTTCGAATGCCACAAACAGTTGTAGGGTCATTTCAGTTTTCTTTATCTCATAGTTGTAATGTTGACATTTCAGTGATGCTTTTTGCAACAAGTGATACAATTCTACCTTGAATCAGTTGTACACAACCAGCTACACACACCCAACACATGCAGCTTCAGTTTGACTCTTTACTTCATTGTCACTGCTAGATGCATTCATGTTCCTGTGCTGCTGCTTTCTCTACATTTACAAAACTACAAGAGGGAAACTCAAAGTTAAATTTAACTTTGCTCTGAAAATGTTTGCATTGTAGTCTATTAAATCAATGCTTTATGTATTACCTAACTGAGATGATTTGTACTGTAAAAAAACAGTACATTCCACCAACTGGAGAATTTGTGGTCAATCTGTGTAAACAGATGATTATCAGGTGTCGTGAAGGCATGAAGTACAACAGAGTTCTAATAATCATCTAGCTGCATAAATATGCTGCCCACACATCTTCTGGCTCAACCTGGAATGTGCTGGCTGCCCTCATCTCTTCACTTCCTTAAGCCCAAGAAGCATATTTACTGTCAAGGATCAAATCTGAGGCAGGAGCATTTCTGCTGTATTTTCTGCTTTATTTCGACTTTATTTTGCTCGGTGAAATATAAGGCTCACCGCTGTTTTGTTTAGCCGTGTTTTATCCTCCAGTTCCCCACGCCACTGTCTGCATCTCTGTGTAGTAGTGTCGGTTAGAAAGCACATGACCGGAGCCTGATTCAGCTCTTTCTTTCTCTGGACTCTTTGATTCTGATGACAGCATGCATTCCCCTCATCCCGTCTGACGTACGCTGCTTACAAACAAAAACACACAGAATGACAGCAACGCACCCAGGCAACAATAGACTTCTGTTGACATAATTATTGTGAAATTCTCAAATTGTGTTTTAGGACAAAATATTGAATCTTAGTCTGTTGTCAATATGCAGTCTGTCAGAAAACAACTGCATGTACATTTTTTCTATATTCTGTATTATCAGCTGGCAAACAATGAGATGCAATGGCTGTTTGATATTGACTGTAATTTAATGTTTAGTAAGCTACAGTCCCATGCTACTCATGAGAAGTAATTATCTAACACAATCTATATTGCCATCATCCATCTGTCCGCTTAGTGTGTCGCACACATTTATTTTGTCTCTGCTTGTACAACAGAATGTGTCGGAGGTGCCGTACAATAACCCCTGTGCTCACTGTGTTATCGAGTGGGAAAGAAGCGGCGGCTTTACCCTGCTTTGTTCCAGCCTTTAGCCAACCCTTTCAGAAAGCTTTCACTGTTCTGCCGGCCCAAACATCGCTTCATCAAGAGGAATACGAGACATTACACTGAGCTAAAACACGTTATTCC
Organism: Anablepsoides cearensis; assembly: GCA_032275365.1. NCBI lineage: Eukaryota > Metazoa > Chordata > Actinopteri > Cyprinodontiformes > Rivulidae > Anablepsoides > Anablepsoides cearensis. The sequence continues at coordinate 15,148,106 of JAUBOC010000011.1, read as the reverse complement.
ATTCTTTCTGAAAAAGGATTACTCAAAAAAGCATCATGCTGTTACCTTCAGAGAGAGCTGCCAGGAGCTGGACAACAGAGGTTAGACAGAACACCTTTACTACTTTAAAAACTCTTGATCAGCTTTAAATGCTACTTACTGTTGTAGTGATAATTAGATTCATTGCAGACATTACTTTTATATAGATGTGTCGTGTGGAACATGTACAACAGACTATTGTAGTGAGGAATTTTATCTGCTTTAATTTAGTTAAAAGTCAGTATTTACTAAAGCCCTCAATGGGAGCAGTGTTGTATAAAGTACCTCAAAGTGATACTTTAGTAAAAGTACAAGTATCTTACAATAAATTTACTTTGGTAAAAGTTCAAGTCTCCTCTAAGAATATTACTTGAGTAAAAGTCTTAAAGTATCTAATATATTTTGTACTTAAGTATCAAAAGTAAATTTCTGACATAAAATGTCTTCCCAAAATGACATTTACTGGAAGGTGATACCCGCAAAAAATGTTTTTCTAAAGGCCAAAATGTCTATATTGTCATATAAAAATGTTAATGTTAAAAAATGTAGGATCCAGTAGCCTACCTGTTTCAGCTTATATGTATGTATATATGCCACAGACATCTTGGTACTGGGCTACATACAGTATATCTGCTATGCCCTGCTGGACTGTAACATGAATTGTGTCATTTGCAGCTGTGATGGTTTGTGTACAAACTAATACAGGATCAGAATTATGTATAATTTTACTTCACATCCAACCACAATTAAATTCACTCCAGGAGGATAATATTTTTTTTACAACAAGCTGTAATGAAATGAGAGTAACGACTTTCTACTTCTTAACTTTTTTTAAAATGTAATAAGTAGAAAGTAACTGTGTAAAAATGGAAGAAGTAGAAGTAAAAAGTAGGCTGAAAAATAATTACTCAAGTAAAGTACAGATACCCAAAATTTTCTACTTAAGTACAGTAAAGAAGGATTTGTACTTAGTTACTTTACAACTCTGAATGGGAGTGTCTACAGAATTACTTCCATATTTTATGATTTTACATAGTCAAAAGTAAAGTAATAATCCAAAAATATGCCTGCTGTGATAGTTGACAGCAAATCTTGGTTCTAGACAGATCAGAGAAATATTTGTGGAATCATTGAAATGAAAGACAAATCCTTCAGTTTGGTATTCTTTGATCTGTTTGCCTAAATCGAGTATGAAAGTAGCAGAAAAGCAACCAACAGAGTAACCATTCCATTATGCTTTACTTTACATCTGAGTACTTTATTAGAAAGTTTTTCAAGCCAATAAATGAACAAGATAATGATTGTCTTAATTACAAACTCCAAGACAAAATGATTCCTGAGGAAAAAGTTATTTATTGTCTTGGTGTTAACGACTGTTGAAATCAGGCGAGGTATGAGAGCACATAGAGTTTTTGATAAACCTTCACAAGGGAGGTGTAAAAGTGAATTGCCTTGCCTTTCAGAAACACTTATGGTGCACGATGTGTTTGTTGTTGCTATGGTAACAGCACCCCGTCACTGTCTTAGCGTGGCCTTTAACTGCACTTATACATCAGGCGTATCTGTGAGTTTGGTACGCTAAATAATTGCTAAGTGTGACTTCACGTGTTTGTGTTTGTATACGAATAAATCCAGCATATTTCATCTTTAAGCTTTCATTGCTTTTTTCGTGGTGTTAGTCTTGCCCAGAGCCTTAGGATGTATTGGATTAGCCAGTGATTTATTTTGCTGCTCCACAGTAAAAGTAGAAGATTCCCTTCACAGAAAATCCTATTCCCTCAGATGAAATCCACACCGTTATACAATATATTGGTCCTTTTTGTTGCTGAGAGCATTACACGTTTGCTCTTTCATGTTTGAATATTTGAATAGTTGCACTTTTTTTCATCAGTTAAACATGCCTAATTGACAGACAGAAAGCCCAAACAGAAATGTGCTAGATGAATGTTGAAGGAAATGACTTGTAAAACTGATGAAACACAACAAGAATTGCCAGTCTGCACTAACAAGAACGAGGATGTGCAGCAGCTCACTGTCTCCGGGGAGTTTAAACACTCACATTAAACAAAGAAAGTTAATCAATGGTACTTCAGCTGGCAAAGGGAATGGCAAACAAGGAAATTTCCTTTAAAGGAGTACTCTACTGACAAATTTTATTTTTAAAGCAAGAAATCACCCACTCAGACCTTCTAATTTGTCCTAAAAATGTTGTTTTTCAGAGTATTGCAGTGTAATGGTAACCTGGGGTTTCAGTCACTGACATTTTACCCAGTGACGTGTGGTTTATACTCAAAACTTACTATAAAATTATTTTGTTTTCACAAATCAGCCATGACTGTACAGCTACTGCATAGCATTTCAGTAGTGATTTTGTGTTTTTGTATTTACTTGTATATGCACTTTATGGTACCTTATTTGGTGCACATTTTTTCTACTTGACTGAGTTTGGGGGTTTGTAATTCAGTGTGACATGTTTTTCATACATAGACTTTAGAAAATTTTATAAAACACGTATTAACTAACCTATAGTTAATACATGGGCAATAATTCAGTAACACCATACATCTCAATCAATATCAGTACAAAACAATAAAAATATATATTGTGATAGACTTGATATCAAGATCAATAGAAAATCTGTCCAACAGAATGTTAATAATTTCACTGATCCAGAACTGCGCTGCATTCTGGGGGATGTAGGCAGAGGATAGTCTTTGCTAAGCAAGGTTGGTGGCATCAACTATCTCACTCTTTCATACGCCAACAACAACCTGTTGAGCACCAGTAGCAGTTTCATTTTTCACCACCGTACCTCAGAACTGCTTAAAAATAATAATAATAAAAAAGAACAACGTGGAGAGAAAGGAGAAAATGATGCAACAGCTCGAGTGGAAATTGTGAATAAGAGAGGAAAGGTTGTGTCACCAGGTTATTAGAATTAATCAGCCTTTTTATTTCTTCTGGTCCTTATTTCAAATAAGTAAAACAAAAAAAAACTAATCAATAATTATTGACTGATATAAAACACTTATATCTCTACTTTATATGGTTAAATTTTTAAGTTTCTATCTAAGTTAGACCTGTGTATTTTATTGTTATCACCATAGATTTAGGCTGTTTAACTTTTATTATTCTCAATAACTGTTTTTTTCAGTATACTGCACAATTAAGTTGAAAATTTCACAAAGAATAATGTACTGTAACTAGAGCACTCTATTTTTTTAGCTCATTTCTCCTTTAAAAAATGAAAAGAGCCACATCTAAAGCTACTTTCTTCTAAGGCTCTTATTCACTTTTCCCCATTTTCTCGTTTCTGCCGCTCATCATTGCTTTGCATTTTTAATAGAGACATGCTTCAAGATGTTCATACTCTGCAATAAATACAAACTGACAAATAAAACTAGCTACCCCATTAGACATGTTTTCCCTCCCCGACTAAAATAAAGAGGATCTTGTGTTGGATGAACCTGACTCCAAAAGGTGCAATAAAAAGGAGACTCCTGTGTTTCTACTCTTATTTGTTTCTGTGCCAAAGACTTGAGACATGTAGTATATTTGTTGACTCATTGTTGCCTCTCATGTAGTTAGAATGCTGACAGATTAAACTGTCTGCGTTCCCTTATTTCCATTTGTAGGATTGAACAAATATGTATATTTATACGAGTTGATGACAGAACCCATATTTCTCGTGCAAAATGTGTGATGCGGCTGCATAAATGTGCATAGCTAAACAAATTCATCCGGTATTTGCCTTCCTCACTGCCGAACTGTTGCGTGAGTGGGGCTATGAGAATAATGAAGAGTTGTTTCTTGCTCAGATGTGTGTCTAATTAAAAAGCATTGCCCTGCAGCAGGACAGCCTCTGAAGCATCTGGGAGATGTAGAGGGGGTGGGGTTAGGGGGCTCAAGGTCAAAAACTGCCGGAACGGGCTCCAGACTTTATTTAAGTGACTGCCAACAAACGCAGATAGAGTGAAAACTAGAACCACGTCATGCTCAATAAGATATACGGTGTGCTCTTGCTGTGGCTTAACACAGAAAGGCACTTGTCTTTCTAATGAAACATTAATGTCCCATCAGACAAACATGTTCTTATTGAATGTTTTTTTTCTTTTTATTTGGACTATATTCACTTTATTCTTGCTTAAAAAACAATGTTTTTTCTAATTGATTCATTTTAATTCAATAGCATCAGCTAATTTCCATTTATTTTAGTGACAGCCGTGTCAGTTTTATACACAAAATAAAAAGAAGCTGAAATTAAAGATTTTACTTTACTTTGTTGCCAACCATCAGGGATTACCCTGTGAAAGGGCAGCTTTGACTAAATAACACAGTGGGTTTTGACTCCTGAAGCACTTTAAACATTCAGGTGTACGCCACAGAAAACCAATAAACCTATACAGTAATGTGGGAATGTATTTGACCATAACATTCGCTCCTGAGATGCTGGTGTTGAAAATGTTAACAGTTTATTTTACTCTTGTGCCAGCCTAAAGCCGTTTCAACTTTGTGGGTTTTGCTCCCATCATCCTGATATCTGACAACCTGCCGGGCCTTCACATGACCCATTGAGCTTTTTATCTGGGTTTCTCCCCAAAAGACATGATATACCAGTAATTATAATTCATCTGTGGCAGAGTTTGCTGTAACCCAGAGGTGTTTGCAGCAAAATGAATTTAATTAGGAGAATGTCAATATAGGACTCTATATAGCATTGTGTAAAAGCTTTAGGCAGAGAAATATAAATTAATCATTATAAAAAAAAATCTGATGCACTATTCTTTTTAAATAAAGCTTTTGATCAAATCACATTACTATAGCATTATTGCTATACATTAAACCTGGGCACACAAGGCAAGTTCTCATTTTTAGTTAGAGGGTTTGTTCTACAGCACATATTGGTGCAAGGATTTATTAATTACGGCTCCTAAATAGGGAGAGCTGTCAATCTTTAATGGATTAAATGTAATGGAATAATTTGATAGGATGAAAAAATAGTGGTGGCACGTAATTAAAAATTGTAAGTGTAATAATTGTGATTTTCCTCTGTTAATTATAGTTAATTGCAATTTAATTTAATTTTGGGATTTGATGAAACTTTGCTCAAATAAAAAAAAACGTTGACATTTTCTTCATACAAATTTACAGTTAAGTGAAAATTACTCCTTAAGTCATTTGGAAAAAGCCCAAATATCTGTAATATAAATGTTATGCAGAAACGATGACAAAACCTTGGTGCATCATTCTGTTTCCCCTGTTTTCCTCTTTTTGCAGCAGAGCCTTTTTACACATCAGTAACACGTCTGTCACTACTGTCAAGCCCTCTACCAAAACAACCTATTAGGGTTCAAAGCCCAGGTTTCTGTAAAGGTTACAGTAGTCACAGCATATTACAGTAACACTGTCAGTTAACTGGAACATTAGTGTTAATTTGCTTTGGTTTGTTATTTTTCACTGAACAGTGTCTGGGTTATTTGTCTGCTTTTACATTTGAGTTTTTGTTCTGTCTCACTTTTTTAATTTAATTTAGATAAACACAGTCTAATTGTCTTGATATTAAATGAATGGTCTTTGACAGTGGTCAGCTGGTCCGCATCTCTAAATGTTTTCACTGAACTTAAAGTCATTGTGAACCTGCACCAGTGTCTGAAAAGCTTTAGCGCAAATAGCATAGTTAGAATAGAAAAGGCATCCATAAACACTGGTTGCTAACATCTCTGTGTTACAACATTCATACAAATACCCATTTAGTTACTTATTCAGCTAAATTTTATTTGTTCAAATCGTGTTGTTCTACAGTTGGAATTGCTTTTTGAAATATGCTGAGCAGATTCTAATCTGAGCTTTTTGTTCACCCTAACTAGTGCTGGTCCACCCAAGGGTCCATTGACTTTGATTTTAATACGGAGCCTCACAGGGAACAGTTAAGGTGTTAAAGCTTCATCACAAAATGCAAAATTAAACAATGCATCTTGTGTGTTTGTGAAGTTGCATGTGCTATACTTGAATAATGATCCATTTATGTTACTTTAGAGTACTATTTACTTTTTGCTAATAGAGTTTTTTTTATTGCCAACTTTGCCAGCTTATTATTTTGTTAATGTGCATTAAAATGATTCTGCTGTAGATGTTTTTTAAGTTTCAGCTTAGTGTTTTTTTATTATTATTGAATTTGCATCACAACCTTTAATGACCACTTGTTCTCAGCAATAGGGCTTTTGTCATAGCACTGTATGAGTCACATGGAGATTATGCTGGATTTTTTAGCACAGAATTAAACATATCTGCCTTCACAAAAACTAAAGAATTAATGGAAAAGCTGAAATGTGGGACTTTGTTACTGCCAGTCTTTCCATTTTTTGATCAGCTTTTTAATTTGCTTTTTACTAATTAAGAAAAAAAAATCTTTTTTAGCATTCACTCTCTTTCTCTTTGATTTCTTCCCTTATTTTTACTTCTTTGCTTGGCACAAGGCCACTCCATCTCCATGAAAGAAGACTGCACTGACATTTATCAAACTTTAACTCAAAGTTTAGGGTCACGATAAGTAATGGGTGCTGTTTGGGGATTTGTCTGAACACACAGAATTTAAAATGATCTTGAAGAAATCGAAAGAAGAATATGCGTATTGTCTTAAACTTTAAATTAAACAAGTCACTTTGGCATACTGAAAGTGTCACTGTGCATCGCCATAGATGTGTGAAGTTTCAGTTCTGGCTTTCTTATCACTTCAGTCCAAACCAATTTTTGCTTGGAAGGAAGAGTGAGATTTAAAATTGAGGTGTGACGTACGACATCCTGAGCAATATGTTGTGACAACCGGCTCAAAGTACATATGGGATTTTCCTCTTGTGCAAGTAATCATGTTGAAAAGCTGAATTAGGTGTGGAACCATGTGCTTGTTGGACACAAATTAGTATGAAAGGACTGAAAGCATGTCTCCTTCTTAAGGCCAACAGGAGGTGTGTGCAGCTCTTCCTGTTACTCTGAGGAGTTGTGCTCAAAGGCAGGATATTTGACTGAGGGGCTTTTCTAAATGTGAATACAGTTTGTTTTTAAGAAAAACAATCAAATCACAGCTTGTAATAAAAGAACACCCTGAACCTTTATGCTTCCAACACATCGATGGCTTTTAAAAAACAACTTTATAACATTTATTTGTAAGCGTGTGGTATTCATTTCCAGTGTTTTAAGTAATCCTGGCAGGTGTGATTAATCCAGCTCCTCTAACAGAAAACCTCTCTCATCTACAGGTCATTTCAATGTTACTGTTACCAATATATAGAGGCTTTTCAAACCCAAATAGCAGGATTATGAAGTGGACTCCAGTACATCTTGTGACAACATATGGTGGACTGTGGTTTATACTTTGTCAGACTGAAAAAGGATTAAAGTTTTATTCTTGCCTTGCTAGCACAGACTCCTTAAATATATGTTCAGCATTTTCCAATATGTGTCTGGTCTCACTTGATAAGTTTCTTTTTTCGATTTTGGGGAAATATTTCATCTTATTTCTCTTTAAGTGCGCATAGTTTAGTGGGGAATATAACCCTGTAATCTGATCAGAAAGACACAATTCATATGAGCTCACAGTTGTGTGCTGGGATTTTTATTTTTGTGGACATTGTTGAGAATTCTTATTTATTTGAATTAGTTGTGGCAATTTGTCTAGGTCAGGAGTGTAACCAAATAAAAAGGTATAAAACATTGCCCTTCCTATTGCGATGCAACAATGCCTGCAATAGCACCAAATCCTGGTATTTTAATAAATAAAGCCTTGCAGTTTGCATTCATTTTGCAGGCAAAACCTAAATGTGGGTGAAATTCTATCCAGTTCTAACCTGGTGTGGAATGTGTTTGGTAATTTTTCTTCTTATTGTAGTCCTAATGCAGCTTTGAATCATCCTGTACTTAAACTGGATTTGTTCTCGACGGTATTTGGGGCATGTATTGCATGTTCACTGACTTTCCCCTAAGCAATAATTGTGTTTTTATCTAAGCACACTTGTCTGAAAATATGTTGTTAGAGCATGTAGACATCAGTTCCATCAATATTTCCCACTGGTGCATGGGTGTGATTGATTGACATTTCTGTGTTAGTAGGTTATGCTTAACACAGTGGTTTCAGACAGGAAGTCATGCAGTTACTGAGCTGACCTCCACAGAGGTTGAGATTTTTTTTCTTGTAAATTGTATGCACCCTTTATTTCGTTCTTGTGTATTTTCTGGAAAATCAGCATCGCTCTTTATCTGATGTAGGGAAGTCTTGACTGATACTTATACATTTTTAATGTATTTTTGATTTTACAGCAGTGCACTCAGATGTGAAAATGATGTAAAATAGCAATCATTGTTCAAACAAAACAATGTGATACTTTCAGATCCGTGGAGAGCTCCTGCTCAAGACCTAAAATACAAGCATTGTTCCTTGAAGGGAAAATGAGAAGAAATGTGTAGTTATTATACTTTTTTGTACAAAGTTACCTACCTACCTGCCTGCCTACCTACCTACCTACCTACCTACCTACCTACCTACCTACCTACCTACCTACCTACCTACCTACCTACCTAC